>CAMAOD020000275.1:42500-52500 GCA_945859595.2 Megachile willughbiella
AGGCAAAGACAGAGCCAGGGAGAGAGTCGGAGACAGAGACAGAGGGAGAGACAGCGACAGAGGCAGAGACAGAAACAGAGACAGAGACAGATACGGGGACAGAGGCAGAGACAGAGACAGAGACAGAGACAGAGACAGAGACAGAGACAGAGACAGAAACAGAGACAGGGACAGAGACAGAGACAGAGACAGAGACCGAGAGAGAGACAGAGGCAGAGACAGAGATAGAGACAGAGACGGAGACAGAGACAGAGACAGAGACAGAGACTGAGACAGAGACAGAGACAGAGACAGAGACAGAGACAGAGACACAGACAGAGACAGAAACCGAGACAGGGACAGAGACAGAGACAGAGAGAGAGACAGAGACAGAGACAGAGACAGAGACAGAGACAGAGACAGAGACGGAGACAGAGGCATAGACAGAGCCAGGGACAGAGACAGAGACAGAGACAGAGGGAGAGACAGTGGCAGAGACAGAGCCAGGGACTGAGACTGAGACAGAGACTGCGGCAGAGACAGAGACGGACACAGAGACAGAGACACAGACAGAGACAGAGACAGAGACTGAGACAGAGACAGAGACAGAGACAGAGACAGAGACAGGGACAGAGACAGAGACAGAGACAGATGCATAGACAGAGACGGAGACAGAGACAGCGACAGGGCCAGGGAGAGGGACGGGGCAGAGACAGAGGCAGAGACAGAGACAGAGACAGAGGCAGAGGCAGAGACAGAAACAGAGACAGAGACAGATACGGGGACAGAGACAGAGGCAGAGACAGAGACAGAGACAGAGACAGAGACAGAGACAGAGACAGAGACAGAGACAGAGACAGAGACAGAGACTGAGACAGAGACAGAGACAGAGACAGAGACAGAGACAGAGACGGAGACAAAGACCGAGACAGAGACAGAGACGGAGACAGAGGCAGAGACAGAGCCAGGGACAGAGACGGAGACAGAGACAGAGAGAGAGACAGAGACAGACACAGAGACAGAGACAGAGACAAAGACGGAGATAGAGGCAGAGACAGAGACAGAGACAGAGACGGAGACAGAGGCAGAGACGGGGACAGAGACAGAGACAGAGACAGAGACAGAGACAGAGACAGAGACAGAGACGGAGACAAAGACCGAGACAGAGACAAAGACGGAGACAGAGGCAGAGACAGAGCCAGGGACAGAGACGGAGACAGAGACAGAGGGAGAGACAGCGACAGAGACAGAGACAGAGACGGAGGCAGAGACAGAGACAGAGACCGAGACAGAGACAGAGACAGAGACAGAGATAGAGACAGAGACAGAGACAGAGACAGAGACAGAGACAGAGACAGAGACAGAGACAGAGTCAGAGACGGAGACGAGGCAGAGACAGAGCCAGGGACAGAGACAGAGACAGAGACAGAGACAGAGACAGAGACAGAGACAGAGACAGATACAGAGACAGAGACGGAGACAAAGACCGAGACAGAGACAAAGACGGAGACAGAGGCAGAGACAGAGCCAGGGACAGAGTCGGAGACAGAGACAGAGGGAGAGACAGCGACAGAGGCAGAGACAGAGACGGAGACAAAGACCGAGACAGAGACAGAGACGGAGACAGAGGCAGAGACAGAGCCAGGGACAGACACGGAGACAGGGACAGAGGGAGAGACAGCGACAGAGACAGAGACAGAGGCATAGACAGAGACGGAGACAGAGACAGCGACAGGGCCAGGGAGAGGGACGGGGCAGAGACAGAGGCAGAGACGGAGACAAAGACCGAGAAAGAGACAGAGACGGAGACAGGGGCAGAGACAGAGCCAGGGACTGAGACTGAGACAGAGACTGCGGCAGAGACAGAGACGGACACAGAGACAGAGACACAGACAGAGACAGAGACAGAGACTGAGACAGAGACAGAGACAGAGACAGAGACAGAGACAGAGACAGAGACAGAGACAGAGACAGAGACAGGGACAGAGACAGAGACAGAGACAGATGCATAGACAGAGACGGAGACAGAGACAGCGACAGGGCCAGGGAGAGGGACGGGGCAGAGACAGAGGCAGAGACAGAGACAGAGACAGAGACAGAGGCAGAGACAGAAACAGAGACAGAGACAGAGACAGAGACAGAGACAGAGACAGAGACAGACACAGAGGCTGAGACGGAGACAGAGACAGAGGGAGAGACAGCGACAGAGACTGAGACAGAGACAGAGACAGAGACAGGGACAGAGAGAGAGACAGAGACAGAGACAGAGGCAGAGACAGAAACAGAGACAGAGACAGATACGGGGACAGAGACAGAGGCAGAGACAGAGACAGAGACCGAGACGGACACAGAGACAGAGACGGGGACAGAGACAGAGACGGGGACAGAGACAGAGACAGAGACAGAGACAGAGACAGAGACAGAGACAGAGACATAGACAGAGACAGAGACAGAGACAGAGACAGAGACAGAGACAGAGACAGAGACAGAGACAGAGACAGAGACAGAGACAGAGACAGAGACAGAGGCAGAGGCAGAGAAAGAGACAGAGACAGAGACAGAGACAGAGACAGAGACAGAGACAGAGACAGAGACAGAGACAGAGACAGAGACAGAGACGGGGACAGAGACAGAGACACAGACAGTGACAGAGACAGAGACAGAGACAGAGACAGAGACAGAGACAGAGACAGAGACAGAGACGGAGACAGAGGCAGAGACAGAGCCAGGGACAGAGACAGAGACAGAGACAGAGAGAGAGACAGCGACAGAGACGGAGACAGAGACGGAGACAGAGACAGAGACAGAGACAGAGACAGAGACAGAGACAGAGACAGAGACAGAGGCAGAGGCAGGGAAAGAGACAGAGAGAGAGACAGAGACAGAGACAGAGACAGAGAAAGAGACAGAGACGGAGACAAAGACCGAGACAGAGACAGAGACGGAGACAGAGGCAGAGACAGAGCCAGGGACAGAGACGGAGACAGAGACAGAGGGAGAGACAGCGACAGAGACAGAGACAGAGACGGAGGCAGAGACAGAGACAGAGACCGAGACAGAGACAGAGACAGAGACAGAGATAGAGACAGAGACAGAGACAGAGACAGAGACAGAGTCAGAGACGGAGACGAGGCAGAGACAGAGCCAGGGACAGAGACGGAGACAGAGGCAGAGACAGAGACGGACACAGAGACAGAGACACAGACAGAGACAGAGACAGAGACAGAGACTGCGACAGAGACAGAGACAGAGACAGAGACAGAGACAGAGACAGAGACAGAGACAGAGACAGAGACAGAGACAGAGACAGAGACAGAGACAGAGACAGAGACAGAGACAGATGCATAGACAGAGACGGAGACAGAGACAGCGACAGGGCCAGGGAGAGGGACGGGGCAGAGACAGAGGCAGAGACAGAGAGAGAGACAGAGACAGAGGCAGAGACAGAAACAGAGACAGAGACAGATACGGGGACAGAGACAGAGGCAGAGACAGAGACAGAGACAGAGACAGAAACAGAGACAGAGACAGAGACAGACACAGAGATAGAGATAGAGACAGCGACAGAGACAGAGACAGAGACAGACACAGAGATAGAGATAGAGACAGAGACAGAGACAGAGAGAGAGACAGAGACAGAGACAGAGACAGAGACAGAGACAGAGACAGAGACAGAGACAGAGACAGAGACAGAGACAGAGACAGAGACAGAGACAGAGACAGAGACAGAGACAGAGACAGAGACAGAGACAGAGACAGAGACAGAGACAGAGACAGAGACAGAGACAGAGACAGAGACAGAGACAGAAACAGAGACCGAGACAGAGACAGAGACAGAGACAGAGACAGAGACAGAGACAGAGACAGACACAGAGATAGAGACAGAGACAGGCACAGAGAGAGAGACAGGGACAGGGACAGGGACAGGCACAGGGACAGGGATAGCGACAGACACAGAGACAGGGAGACAGGAGGCAAAGACGGAGATAGACGGCCAGGAGACAAAAACGGAGAAAAAGACTGGGACAGAGACCGTGACCGAGACAGGGATAGAGACAGAGGCAGAGACAGAGAAAGAGACAGAGACGGAGACAGAGGCAGAGACAGAGCCAGGGACTGAGACTGAGACAGAGACAGCGGCAGAGACAGAGACACAGACAGAGACAGAGACAGAGCCAGGGACAGAGACGGAGACAGAGACAGAGGGAGAGACAGCGACAGAGACAGAGACAGAGACAGAGAGAGAGAGAGGGCAGGCACAGTGACAGGGATAGCGACAGACACAGAGACAGAAAGACAGGAGGCAAAGACGGAGATAGACGATCAAGAGACAAAAACGGAGAAAAAGACTGGGACAGAGACCGTGACCGAGACAGGGATAGAGACAGAGGCAGAGAAAGACACAGAGACAGAGGCAGAGACAGAGGCAGAGACAGAGACAGTGACGGAGGGGTAAGAGACAACGACAGAGACAGAGACAGTGACTGGGACGGACGCAAAGACAGAGACAGACACAGAGACAGAGACAGAGACAGAGACAGAGACAGAGACAGAGACAGAGACAGAGACAGAGACAGAGACAGAGACTAAGACAGGGACAGAGACAGAGACAGAGACGGAGGGGTAAGAGACAACGACGGATACAGAGACAGTGACTGAGACGGAGGCAAAGACAGAGACAGAGACAGAGACGGAGACAGAGACAGACACAGAGACAGAGACAGAGACAGAGACAGAGACAGAGACAGAGACAGAGACAGAGACAGAGACAGAGACAGAGACAGAGACAGAGTGAGAGACAGACACAGAGATAGAGATAGAGACAGAGACAGAGACAGAGAGAGAGACAGAGGGAGAGACAGCGACAGAGGCAGAGACAGAGACAGAGACAGAGACAGAGACAGAGACAGAGACGGAGACAGAGGCAGAGACAGAGCCAGGGACAGACACGGAGACAGGGACAGAGGGAGAGACAGCGACAGAGACAGAGACAGAGGCATAGACAGAGACGGAGACAGAGACAGCGACAGGGCCAGGGAGAGGGACGGGGCAGAGACAGAGGCAGAGACGGAGACAAAGACCGAGAAAGAGACAGAGACGGAGACAGGGGCAGAGACAGAGCCAGGGACTGAGACTGAGACAGAGACTGCGGCAGAGACAGAGACGGACACAGAGACAGAGACACAGACAGAGACAGAGACAGAGACTGAGACAGAGACAGAGACAGAGACAGAGACAGAGACAGGGACAGAGACAGAGACAGAGACAGATGCATAGACAGAGACGGAGACAGAGACAGCGACAGGGCCAGGGAGAGGGACGGGGCAGAGACAGAGACAGAGACAGGGACAGAGACAGAGACAGAGACAGATGCATAGACAGAGACGGAGACAGAGACAGCGACAGGGCCAGGGAGAGGGACGGGGCAGAGACAGAGACAGAGACAGATGCATAGACAGAGACGGAGACAGAGACAGCGACAGGGCCAGGGAGAGGGACGGGGCAGAGACAGAGGCAGAGACAGAGACAGAGACAGAGACAGTGGCAGAGACAGAAACAGAGACAGAGACAGATACGGGGACAGAGACAGAGGCAGAGACAGAGACAGAGACAGAGACAGAGACGGAGACAAAGACCGAGACAGAGACAGAGACGGAGACAGAGGCAGAGACAGAGCCAGGGACAGAGACGGAGACAGAGACAGAGATAGAGACAGAGACAGACACAGAGACAGAGACAGAGACAAAGACGGAGATAGAGGCAGAGACAGAGTCAGAGACGGAGACAGAGGCAGAGACAGAGCCAGGGACAGAGACAGAGACAGGGACAGTGGGAGAGACAGCGACAGAGACAGAGACAGAGACGGAGACGGAGACAGAGACAGAGACAGAGACAGAGACAGAGACAGACACAGAGACAGAGACAGAGACAGAGACAGAGACAGAGACAGAGACAGAGACAGAGACAGAGACAGAGACAGAGACAGACACAGAGGCTGAGACGGAGACAGAGACAGAGGGAGAGACAGCGACAGAGACTGAGACAGAGACAGAGACAGAGACAGGGACAGAGAGAGAGACAGAGACAGAGACAGAGGCAGAGACAGAAACAGAGACAGAGACAGATACGGGGACAGAGACAGAGGCAGAGACAGAGACAGAGACAGAGACGGACACAGAGACAGAGACGGGGACAGAGACAGAGACACAGACAGAGACAGAGACAGAGACAGAGACAGAGACAGAGACAGAGACAGAGACAGAGACATAGACAGAGACAGAGACAGAGACAGAGACAGAGACAGAGACAGAGACAGAGACAGAGACAGAGACAGAGACAGAGACAGAGACAGAGACAGAGACAGAGGCAGAGGCAGAGAAAGAGACAGAGACAGAGACAGAGACAGAGACAGAGACAGAGACAGAGACAGAGACAGAGACAGAGACAGAGACAGAGACGGGGACAGAGACAGAGACACAGACAGTGACAGAGACAGAGACAGAGACAGAGACAGAGACAGAGACAGAGACAGAGACAGAGACAGAGACGGAGACAGAGGCAGAGACAGAGCCAGGGACAGAGACAGAGACAGAGACAGAGAGAGAGACAGCGACAGAGACGGAGACAGAGACGGAGACAGAGACAGAGACAGAGACAGAGACAGAGACAGAGACAGAGACAGAGACAGAGACAGAGGCAGAGGCAGAGAAAGAGACAGAGACAGAGACAGAGACAGAGACAGAGACAGAGAAAGAGACAGAGACGGAGACAAAGACCGAGACAGAGACAGAGACGGAGACAGAGGCAGAGACAGAGCCAGGGACAGAGACGGAGACAGAGACAGAGGGAGAGACAGCGACAGAGACAGAGACAGAGACGGAGGCAGAGACAGAGACAGAGACCGAGACAGAGACAGAGACAGAGACAGAGATAGAGACAGAGACAGAGACAGAGACAGAGACAGAGTCAGAGACGGAGACGAGGCAGAGACAGAGCCAGGGACAGAGACGGAGACAGAGGCAGAGACAGAGACGGACACAGAGACAGAGACACAGACAGAGACAGAGACAGAGACAGAGACTGCGACAGAGACAGAGACAGAGACAGAGACAGAGACAGAGACAGAGACAGAGACAGAGACAGAGACAGAGACAGAGACAGAGACAGAGACAGAGACAGATGCATAGACAGAAACAGAGACAGAGACAGATACGGGGACAGAGACAGAGGCAGAGACAGAGACAGAGACAGAGACAGAAACAGAGACAGAGACAGAGACAGACACAGAGATAGAGATAGAGACAGCGACAGAGACAGAGACAGAGACAGACACAGAGATAGAGATAGAGACAGAGACAGAGACAGAGAGAGAGACAGAGAGAGAGACGGAGACAGAGGCAAAGACAGAGCCAGGGAGAGAGTCGGAGACAGAGACAGAGGGAGAGACAGCGACAGAGGCAGAGACAGAAACAGAGACAGAGACAGATACGGGGACAGAGACAGAGGCAGAGACAGAGACAGAGACAGAGACAGAGACAGAGACAGAGACAGAAACAGAGACAGGGACAGAGACAGAGACAGAGACAGAGACCGAGAGAGAGACAGAGGCGGAGACAGAGATAGAGACAGAGACGGAGACAGAGACAGAGACAGAGACAGAGACTGAGACAGAGACAGAGACAGAGACAGAGACAGAGACAGAGACACAGACAGAGACAGAAACCGAGACAGGGACAGAGACAGAGACAGAGAGAGAGACAGAGACAGAGACAGAGACAGAGACAGAGAAAGAGACAGAGACGGAGACAGAGGCATAGACAGAGCCAGGGACAGAGACAGAGACAGAGACAGAGGGAGAGACAGCGACAGAGACAGAGACGGAGACGGATACAGAGACAGAGACAGAGACAGAGACAGAGACAGAGACAGAGACAGAGACAGAGACAGAGACAGAGACAGAGACAGAGACAGAGACAGAGACAGAGACAGAACAGAGACAGAGACAGAGACGGAGACAAAGACCGAGAAAGAGACAGAGACGGAGACAGGGGCAGAGACAGAGCCAGGGACTGAGACTGAGACAGAGACTGCGGCAGAGACAGAGACGGACACAGAGACAGAGACACAGACAGAGACAGAGACAGAGACTGAGACAGAGACAGAGACAGAGACAGAGACAGAGACAGGGACAGAGACAGAGACAGAGACAGATGCATAGACAGAGACGGAGACAGACACAGCGACAGGGCCAGGGAGAGGGACGGGGCAGAGACAGAGGCAGAGACAGAGACAGAGACAGAGGCAGAGGCAGAGACAGAAACAGAGACAGAGACAGATACGGGGACAGAGACAGAGGCAGAGACAGAGACAGAGACAGAGACAGAGACAGAGACAGAGACAGAGACAGAGACAGAGACAGAGACAGAGACTGAGACAGAGACAGAGACAGAGACAGAGACAGAGACAGAGACGGAGACAAAGACCGAGACAGAGACAGAGACGGAGACAGAGGCAGAGACAGAGCCAGGGACAGAGACGGAGACAGAGACAGAGAGAGAGACAGAGACAGACACAGAGACAGAGACAGAGACAAAGACGGAGATAGAGGCAGAGACAGAGACAGAGACAGAGACGGAGACAGAGGCAGAGACGGGGACAGAGACAGAGACAGAGACAGAGACAGAGACAGAGACAGAGACAGAGACAGAGACGGAGACAAAGACCGAGACAGAGACAAAGACGGAGACAGAGGCAGAGACAGAGCCAGGGACAGAGTCGGAGACAGGGACAGTGGGAGAGACAGCGACAGAGACAGAGACAGAGACGGAGGCGGAGACAGAGACAGAGACAGAGACAGACACAGACACAGAGACAGAGACAGAGACAGAGACAGAGACAGAGACAGAGACAGAGACAGAGACAGAGACAGAGACAGACACAGAGACTGAGACGGAGACAGAGACAGAGGGAGAGACAGAGACAGAGACACAGACAGTGACAGAGACAGAGACAGAGACAGAGACAGAGACAGAGACAGAGACAGAGACAGAGACAGAGACAGAGACAGAGACAGAGACAGAGACAGAGACAGAGACAGAGACAGAGACAGAGACAGAGACAGAGACGGAGACAGAGACAGAGACTGAGACAGAGACAGAGACAGAGACAGCGGCAGAGACAGAGACGGATACAGAGAGGGAGACAGAGACAGAGACAGAGACAGAGACAGAGACAAAGACGGATATAGAGGCAGAGACAGAGTCAGAGACGGAGACAGAGGCAGAGACAGAGCCAGCGACAGAGACAGAGACAGAGACAGAGGGAGAGACAGCGACAGAGACAGAGACAGAGACGGAGACGGAGACAGAGACAGAGCCAGGGACTGAGACTGAGACAGAGACTGCGGCAGAGACAGAGACGGACACAGAGACAGAGACACAGACAGAGACAGAGACAGAGACAGAGACAGAGACAGAGACAGAGACAGAGACACAGACAGAGACAGAGACAGAAACAGAGACAGAGACAGAGGCAGAGACAGATATAGAGACAGAGACGGAGACAGAGACAGAGACAGAGACAGAGACTGAGACTGAGACAGAGACAGCGGCAGAGACAGAGACGGAGACAGAGACAGAGACAAAGACCGAGACAGAGACAGAGACGGAGACAGAGGCAAAGACAGAGCCGGGGACAGAGTCGGAGACAGAGACAGAGGGAGAGACAGCGACAGAGGCAGAGACAGAAACAGAGACAGAGACAGATACGGGGACAGAGACAGAGGCAGAGACAGAGACAGAGACAGAGACAGAGACAGAGACAGAGACAGAGACAGAGACAGAGACAGAAACAGAGACAGGGACAGAGACAGAGACAGAGACAGAGACAGAGAGAGAGACAGAGGCAGAGACAGAGATAGAGACAGAGACGGAGACAGAGACAGAGACAGAGACTGAGACAGAGACAGAGACAGAGACAGAGACAGAGACAGAGACACAGACAGAGACAGAAACCGAGACAG
>CAMAOD020000275.1:55000-77500 GCA_945859595.2 Megachile willughbiella
GACAGAGACGGAGACAAAGTCCGAGAAAGAGACAGAGACGGAGACAGGGGCAGAGACAGAGCCAGGGACTGAGACTGAGACAGAGACAGCGGCAGAGACAGAGACGGACACAGAGACAGAGACACAGACAGAGACAGAGACAGTGACTGAGACAGAGACAGAGACAGAGACAGAGACAGGGACAGAGACAGAGACAGAGACAGATGCATAGACAGAGACGGAGACAGAGACAGCGACAGGGCCAGGGAGAGGGACGGGGCAGAGACAGAGGCAGAGACAGAGACAGAGACAGAGACAGAGGCAGAGACAGAAACAGAGACAGAGACAGATACGGGGACAGAGACAGAGGCAGAGACAGAGACAGAGACAGAGACAGAGACAGAGACAGAGACGGAGACAGAGGCAGAGACAGAACCAGGGACAGACACGGAGACAGGGACAGGGGGAGAGACAGCGACAGAGACAGAGACAGAGGCAGAGGCAGAGGCAGAATCTCAGACAGAGACAGAGACAGAGACAGAGACGGAGACAGAGACAGAGAAAGAGACAGAGACAGAGACAGAGACAGAGACAGAGGCAGAGACAGAGCCAGGGACAGACACGGAGACAGGGACAGAGGCAGAGACAGCGGCAGAGACAGAGACAGAGGCAGAGGCAGAGGCAGAGGCAGAGTCTCAGACAGAGACAGAGACAGAGACAGAGACAGAGACGGAGACAGAGACAGAGACAGAGACAGAGACAGAGACAGTGACAGACACAGAGACTGAGACGGAGACAGAGACAGAGGGAGAGACAGCGACAGAGACTGAGACAGAGACAGAGGCAGAGACAGGGATAGAGACGGAGACAGAGGCAGAGACAGAGCCTGGGACAGAGACAGAGACAGAGACAGAGGGAGAGACAGCGACAGAGGCAGAGACAGAGACGGAGACAGAGACAGAGACAGAGACAGAGACAGAGGCAGAGACAGAGAAAGAGATGGAGACAGAGACAGAGACAGAGACAGAGACGGAGACAAAGACCGAGAAAGAGACAGAGACGGAGACAGAGGCAGAGACAGAGATAGAGACAGAGACGGAGACAGAGACAGAGACAGAGACAGAGACAGAGACAGAGACAGAGACAGATGCATAGACAGAGACGGAGACAGAGACAGCGACAGGGCCAGGGAGAGGGACGGGGCAGAGACAGAGGCAGACACAGAGACAGAGACAGAGACAGAGGCAGAGACAGAAACAGAGGCAGAGACAGATGCGGGGACAGAGACAGAGGCAGAGACAGAGACAGAGACAGAGACAGAGACGGAGACAAAGACCGAGACAGAGACAGAGACGGAGACAGAGGCAGAGACAGAGCCAGGGACAGACACGGAGACAGGGACAGAGGGAGAGACAGCGACAGAGACAGAGACAGAGGCAGAGGCAGAGGCAGAGTCTCAGACAGAGACAGAGACAGAGACAGAGACGGAGACAAAGATCGAGATGGAGGCAGAGACACAGACACAGACAGAGACACAGACAGAGACAGAGACAGGGACAGAGACAGAGACAGAGACAGAGACAGAGACAGAGACAGAGACAGAGACAGAGACAGAGACAGAGACAGAGACAGAGACGGAGACAAAGACCGAGACAGAGACAGAGACGGAGACAGAGGCAGAGACAGAGCCAGGGACTGAGACTGAGACAGAGACAGCGGCAGAGACAGAGACAGAGACAGAGACAGAGACAGAGACAGAGACAGAGACAGAGACAGAGACAGAGACAGAGACAGACACAGAGACTGAGACGGAGACAGAGACAGAGGGAGAGACAGCGACAGAGACTGAGACAGAGACAGAGACAGAGACAGGGACAGAGAGAGAGACAGAGACAGAGACAGAGGCAGAGGCAGAGACAGATATAGAGACAGAGACGGAGACAGAGACAGAGACAGAGACTGAGACTGAGACAGAGACAGCGGCAGAGACAGAGACGGAGACAGAGACAGAGACAAGGACCGAGACAGAGAGAGAGACGGAGACAGAGGCAAAGACAGAGCCAGGGAGAGAGTCGGAGACAGAGACAGAGGGAGAGACAGCGACAGAGGCAGAGACAGAAACAGAGACAGAGACAGATACGGGGACAGAGGCAGAGACAGAGACAGAGACAGAGACAGAGACAGAGACAGAGACAGAGACAGAAACAGAGACAGGGACAGAGACAGAGACAGAGACAGAGACCGAGAGAGAGACAGAGGCAGAGACAGAGATAGAGACAGAGACGGAGACAGAGACAGAGACAGAGACAGAGACTGAGACAGAGACAGAGACAGAGACAGAGACAGAGACAGAGACACAGACAGAGACAGAAACCGAGACAGGGACAGAGACAGAGACAGAGAGAGAGACAGAGACAGAGACAGAGACAGAGACAGAGACAGAGACAGAGACGGAGACAGAGGCATAGACAGAGCCAGGGACAGAGACAGAGACAGAGACAGAGGGAGAGACAGTGGCAGAGACAGAGCCAGGGACTGAGACTGAGACAGAGACTGCGGCAGAGACAGAGACGGACACAGAGACAGAGACACAGACAGAGACAGAGACAGAGACTGAGACAGAGACAGAGACAGAGACAGAGACAGAGACAGGGACAGAGACAGAGACAGAGACAGATGCATAGACAGAGACGGAGACAGAGACAGCGACAGGGCCAGGGAGAGGGACGGGGCAGAGACAGAGGCAGAGACAGAGACAGAGACAGAGGCAGAGGCAGAGACAGAAACAGAGACAGAGACAGATACGGGGACAGAGACAGAGGCAGAGACAGAGACAGAGACAGAGACAGAGACAGAGACAGAGACAGAGACAGAGACAGAGACAGAGACAGAGACAGAGACAGAGACTGAGACAGAGACAGAGACAGAGACAGAGACAGAGACAGAGACGGAGACAAAGACCGAGACAGAGACAGAGACGGAGACAGAGGCAGAGACAGAGCCAGGGACAGAGACGGAGACAGAGACAGAGAGAGAGACAGAGACAGACACAGAGACAGAGACAGAGACAAAGACGGAGATAGAGGCAGAGACAGAGACAGAGACAGAGACGGAGACAGAGGCAGAGACGGGGACAGAGACAGAGACAGAGACAGAGACAGAGACAGAGACAGAGACAGAGACAGAGACGGAGGCAGAGACAGAGACAGAGACCGAGACAGAGACAGAGACAGAGACAGAGATAGAGACAGAGACAGAGACAGAGACAGAGACAGAGACAGAGACAGAGACAGAGACAGAGTCAGAGACGGAGACGAGGCAGAGACAGAGCCAGGGACAGAGACAGAGACAGAGACAGAGACAGAGACAGAGACAGAGACAGAGACAGATACAGAGACAGAGACGGAGACAAAGACCGAGACAGAGACAAAGACGGAGACAGAGGCAGAGACAGAGCCAGGGACAGAGTCGGAGACAGAGACAGAGGGAGAGACAGCGACAGAGGCAGAGACAGAGACGGAGACAAAGACCGAGACAGAGACAGAGACGGAGACAGAGGCAGAGACAGAGCCAGGGACAGACACGGAGACAGGGACAGAGGGAGAGACAGCGACAGAGACAGAGACAGAGGCATAGACAGAGACGGAGACAGAGACAGCGACAGGGCCAGGGAGAGGGACGGGGCAGAGACAGAGGCAGAGACGGAGACAAAGACCGAGAAAGAGACAGAGACGGAGACAGGGGCAGAGACAGAGCCAGGGACTGAGACTGAGACAGAGACTGCGGCAGAGACAGAGACGGACACAGAGACAGAGACACAGACAGAGACAGAGACAGAGACTGAGACAGAGACAGAGACAGAGACAGAGACAGAGACAGAGACAGAGACAGAGACAGAGACAGGGACAGAGACAGAGACAGAGACAGATGCATAGACAGAGACGGAGACAGAGACAGCGACAGGGCCAGGGAGAGGGACGGGGCAGAGACAGAGGCAGAGACAGAGACAGAGACAGAGACAGAGGCAGAGACAGAAACAGAGACAGAGACAGAGACAGAGACAGAGACAGAGACAGAGACAGAGACAGACACAGAGGCTGAGACGGAGACAGAGACAGAGGGAGAGACAGCGACAGAGACTGAGACAGAGACAGAGACAGAGACAGGGACAGAGAGAGAGACAGAGACAGAGACAGAGGCAGAGACAGAAACAGAGACAGAGACAGATACGGGGACAGAGACAGAGGCAGAGACAGAGACAGAGACCGAGACGGACACAGAGACAGAGACGGGGACAGAGACAGAGACGGGGACAGAGACAGAGACAGAGACAGAGACAGAGACAGAGACAGAGACAGAGACATAGACAGAGACAGAGACAGAGACAGAGACAGAGACAGAGACAGAGACAGAGACAGAGACAGAGACAGAGACAGAGACAGAGACAGAGACAGAGGCAGAGGCAGAGAAAGAGACAGAGACAGAGACAGAGACAGAGACAGAGACAGAGACAGAGACAGAGACAGAGACAGAGACAGAGACAGAGACGGGGACAGAGACAGAGACACAGACAGTGACAGAGACAGAGACAGAGACAGAGACAGAGACAGAGACAGAGACAGAGACGGAGACAGAGGCAGAGACAGAGCCAGGGACAGAGACAGAGACAGAGACAGAGAGAGAGACAGCGACAGAGACGGAGACAGAGACGGAGACAGAGACAGAGACAGAGACAGAGACAGAGACAGAGACAGAGACAGAGACAGAGGCAGAGGCAGGGAAAGAGACAGAGAGAGAGACAGAGACAGAGACAGAGACAGAGAAAGAGACAGAGACGGAGACAAAGACCGAGACAGAGACAGAGACGGAGACAGAGGCAGAGACAGAGCCAGGGACAGAGACGGAGACAGAGACAGAGGGAGAGACAGCGACAGAGACAGAGACAGAGACGGAGGCAGAGACAGAGACAGAGACCGAGACAGAGACAGAGACAGAGACAGAGATAGAGACAGAGACAGAGACAGAGACAGAGACAGAGTCAGAGACGGAGACGAGGCAGAGACAGAGCCAGGGACAGAGACGGAGACAGAGGCAGAGACAGAGACGGACACAGAGACCGAGACAGAGACAGAGACAGAGACAGAGACAGAGACAGAGACAGAGACAGACACAGAGATAGAGACAGAGACAGGCACAGAGAGAGAGACAGGGACAGGGACAGGGACAGGCACAGGGACAGGGATAGCGACAGACACAGAGACAGGGAGACAGGAGGCAAAGACGGAGATAGACGGCCAGGAGACAAAAACGGAGAAAAAGACTGGGACAGAGACCGTGACCGAGACAGGGATAGAGACAGAGGCAGAGACAGAGAAAGAGACAGAGACGGAGACAGAGGCAGAGACAGAGCCAGGGACTGAGACTGAGACAGAGACAGCGGCAGAGACAGAGACACAGACAGAGACAGAGACAGAGCCAGGGACAGAGACGGAGACAGAGACAGAGGGAGAGACAGCGACAGAGACAGAGACAGAGACAGAGAGAGAGAGAGGGCAGGCACAGTGACAGGGATAGCGACAGACACAGAGACAGAAAGACAGGAGGCAAAGACGGAGATAGACGATCAAGAGACAAAAACGGAGAAAAAGACTGGGACAGAGACCGTGACCGAGACAGGGATAGAGACAGAGGCAGAGAAAGACACAGAGACAGAGGCAGAGACAGAGGCAGAGACAGAGACAGTGACGGAGGGGTAAGAGACAACGACAGAGACAGAGACAGTGACTGGGACGGACGCAAAGACAGAGACAGACACAGAGACAGAGACAGAGACAGAGACAGAGACAGAGACAGAGACAGAGACAGAGACAGAGACAGAGACAGAGACTAAGACAGGGACAGAGACAGAGACAGAGACAGAGACAGAGACAGAGACAGAGACAGAGACAGAGACAGAGACAGAAACAGAGACAGAGACAGAGACGGAGGGGTAAGAGACAACGACGGATACAGAGACAGTGACTGAGACGGAGGCAAAGACAGAGACAGAGACAGAGACGGAGACAGAGACAGACACAGAGACAGAGACAGAGACAGAGACAGAGACAGAGACAGAGACAGAGACAGAGACAGAGACAGAGACAGAGACAGAGACAGAGACAGAGACAGAGACAGAGACAGAGTGAGAGACAGACACAGAGATAGAGATAGAGACAGAGACAGAGACAGAGAGAGAGACAGAGGGAGAGACAGCGACAGAGGCAGAGACAGAGACAGAGACAGAGACAGAGACAGAGACAGAGACGGAGACAGAGGCAGAGACAGAGCCAGGGACAGACACGGAGACAGGGACAGAGGGAGAGACAGCGACAGAGACAGAGACAGAGGCATAGACAGAGACGGAGACAGAGACAGCGACAGCGCCAGGGAGAGGGACGGGGCAGAGACAGAGGCAGAGACGGAGACAAAGACCGAGAAAGAGACAGAGACGGAGACAGGGGCAGAGACAGAGCCAGGGACTGAGACTGAGACAGAGACTGCGGCAGAGACAGAGACGGACACAGAGACAGAGACACAGACAGAGACAGAGACAGAGACTGAGACAGAGACAGAGACAGAGACAGAGACAGAGACAGAGACAGGGACAGAGACAGAGACAGAGACAGATGCATAGACAGAGACGGAGACAGAGACAGCGACAGGGCCAGGGAGAGGGACGGGGCAGAGACAGAGACAGAGACAGGGACAGAGACAGAGACAGAGACAGATGCATAGACAGAGACGGAGACAGAGACAGCGACAGGGCCAGGGAGAGGGACGGGGCAGAGACAGAGACAGAGACAGATGCATAGACAGAGACGGAGACAGAGACAGCGACAGGGCCAGGGAGAGGGACGGGGCAGAGACAGAGGCAGAGACAGAGACAGAGACAGAGACAGTGGCAGAGACAGAAACAGAGACAGAGACAGATACGGGGACAGAGACAGAGGCAGAGACAGAGACAGAGACAGAGACAGAGACGGAGACAAAGACCGAGACAGAGACAGAGACGGAGACAGAGGCAGAGACAGAGCCAGGGACAGAGACGGAGACAGAGACAGAGATAGAGACAGAGACAGACACAGAGACAGAGACAGAGACAAAGACGGAGATAGAGGCAGAGACAGAGTCAGAGACGGAGACAGAGGCAGAGACAGAGCCAGGGACAGAGACAGAGACAGGGACAGTGGGAGAGACAGCGACAGAGACAGAGACAGAGACGGAGACGGAGACAGAGACAGAGACAGAGACAGAGACAGAGACAGACACAGAGACAGAGACAGAGACAGAGACAGAGACAGAGACAGAGACAGAGACAGAGACAGAGACAGAGACAGAGACAGAGACAGACACAGAGGCTGAGACGGAGACAGAGACAGAGGGAGAGACAGCGACAGAGACTGAGACAGAGACAGAGACAGAGACAGGGACAGAGAGAGAGACAGAGACAGAGACAGAGGCAGAGACAGAAACAGAGACAGAGACAGATACGGGGACAGAGACAGAGGCAGAGACAGAGACAGAGACAGAGACGGACACAGAGACAGAGACGGGGACAGAGACAGAGACACAGACAGAGACAGAGACAGAGACAGAGACAGAGACAGAGACAGAGACAGAGACATAGACAGAGACAGAGACAGAGACAGAGACAGAGACAGAGACAGAGACAGAGACAGAGACAGAGACAGAGACAGAGACAGAGACAGAGACAGAGACAGAGACAGAGGCAGAGGCAGAGAAAGAGACAGAGACAGAGACAGAGACAGAGACAGAGACAGAGACAGAGACAGAGACAGAGACAGAGACAGAGACAGAGACAGAGACGGGGACAGAGACAGAGACACAGACAGTGACAGAGACAGAGACAGAGACAGAGACAGAGACAGAGACAGAGACAGAGACAGAGACAGAGACGGAGACAGAGGCAGAGACAGAGCCAGGGACAGAGACAGAGACAGAGACAGAGAGAGAGACAGCGACAGAGACGGAGACAGAGACGGAGACAGAGACAGAGACAGAGACAGAGACAGAGACAGAGACAGAGACAGAGACAGAGACAGAGGCAGAGGCAGAGAAAGAGACAGAGACAGAGACAGAGACAGAGACAGAGACAGAGAAAGAGACAGAGACGGAGACAAAGACCGAGACAGAGACAGAGACGGAGACAGAGGCAGAGACAGAGCCAGGGACAGAGACGGAGACAGAGACAGAGGGAGAGACAGCGACAGAGACAGAGACAGAGACGGAGGCAGAGACAGAGACAGAGACCGAGACAGAGACAGAGACAGAGACAGAGATAGAGACAGAGACAGAGACAGAGACAGAGACAGAGTCAGAGACGGAGACGAGGCAGAGACAGAGCCAGGGACAGAGACGGAGACAGAGGCAGAGACAGAGACGGACACAGAGACAGAGACACAGACAGAGACAGAGACAGAGACAGAGACTGCGACAGAGACAGAGACAGAGACAGAGACAGAGACAGAGACAGAGACAGAGACAGAGACAGAGACAGAGACAGAGACAGAGACAGAGACAGAGACAGAGACAGAGACAGATGCATAGACAGAAACAGAGACAGAGACAGATACGGGGACAGAGACAGAGGCAGAGACAGAGACAGAGACAGAGACAGAAACAGAGACAGAGACAGAGACAGACACAGAGATAGAGATAGAGACAGCGACAGAGACAGAGACAGAGACAGACACAGAGATAGAGATAGAGACAGAGACAGAGACAGAGAGAGAGACAGAGACAGAGACAGAGACAGAGACAGAGACAGAGACAGAGACAGAGACAGAGACAGAGACAGAGACAGAGACAGACACAGAGACAGAGACAGAGACAGAGACAGAGACAGAGACAGAGACAGAGACAGAGACAGAGACAGAGACAGAGACAGAGACAGAGACAGAGACAGAGTGAGAGACAGATACAGAGACAGGGACAGAGACAGAGACAGAGACAGAGACAGAGACAGAGACAGAGACAGAGACAGAGACAGATACAGAGACAGAGACAGAGACAGACACAGAGATAGAGACAGAGACAGAGACAGAGACAGAGAGAGAGACAGTAGACAAAGACAGGGACAGGGACAGGGACAGGCACAGGGACAGGGATAGCGACAGACACAGAGACAGGGAGACAGGAGGTAAAGACGGAGATAGACGGCCAGGAGACAAAAACGGAGAAAAAGACTGGGACAGAGACCGTGACCGAGACAGGGATAGAGACAGAGGCAGAGACAGAGAAAGAGACAGAGACGGAGACAGAGGCAGAGACAGAGCCAGGGACTGAGACTGAGACAGAGACAGCGGCAGAGACAGAGACACAGACAGAGACAGAGACAGAGCCAGGGACAGAGACGGAGACAGAGACAGAGGGAGAGACAGCGACAGAGACAGAGACAGAGACAGAGAGAGAGAGAGGGCAGGCACAGTGACAGGGATAGCGACAGACACAGAGACAGAAAGACAGGAGGCAAAGACGGAGATAGACGATCAAGAGACAAAAACGGAGAAAAAGACTGGGACAGAGACCGTGACCGAGACAGGGATAGAGACAGAGGCAGAGAAAGACACAGAGACAGAGGCAGAGACAGAGGCAGAGACAGAGACAGTGACGGAGGGGTAAGAGACAACGACAGAGACAGAGACAGTGACTGGGACGGACGCAAAGACAGAGACAGAGACAGAGACAGAGACAGAGACAGAGACAGAGACAGAGACAGAGACAGAGACTAAGACAGGGACAGAGACAGAGACAGAGACAGAGACAGAGACAGAGACAGAGACAGAGACAGAGACAGACACAGAAACAGAGACAGAGACAGAGACGGAGGGGTAAGAGACAACGACGGATACAGAGACAGTGACTGAGACGGAGGCAAAGACAGAGACAGAGACAGAGACGGAGACAGAGACAGACACAGAGACAGAGACAGAGACAGAGACAGAGACAGAGACAGAGACGGAGACAGAGACAGAGACAGAGACAGAGACAGAGACAGAGACAGAGACAGAGACAGAGACAGAGTGAGAGACAGATACAGAGACAGGGACAGAGACAGAGACAGAGACAGAGACAGAGACAGAGACAGAGACAGAGACAGAGACAGAGACAGAGACAGAGACAGAGACAGAGACAGAGACAGAGACAGAGACAGAGACAGAGACAGAGACAGTGACAGAGACAGAGACAGAGACAGAGACAGGGACAGGGACAGGGACAGGCACAGGGACAGGGATAGCGACAGACACAGAGACAGAGAGACAGGAGGCAAAGACGGAGATAGACGGCCAGGAGACAAAAACGGAGAAAAAGACTGGGACAGAGACCGTGACCGAGACAGGGATAGAGACAGAGGCAGAGACAGAGACAGAGACAGAGGCAGAGACAGAGGCAGAGACAGAGACAGAGACGGAGGGGTAAGAGACAACGACGGAGACAGACACAGTGACTGACACGGAGGCAAAGACAGAGACAGTGACAGAGACAGAGACAGAGACAGAGACAGAGACAGAGACAGAGACAGAGACAGAGACAGAGACAGAGACAGAGATAGAGATAGAGACAGAGACAGAGACAGAGAGAGAGTCAGGGCAGGGACAGGGACAGGCATAGCGACAGCCACAGATACAGAGAGACAGGAGACAAAGACGGAGATAGAGGGGCAGGAGACAAAGACGGAGAAAAAGACGGGGACAGAGACCGTGACCGAGACAGAAATAGAGACAGAGACAGAGACAGATACGGAGGGATAGGAGACAAAGACGGAGACAAAAACGAAGACAGAGACCGATACAGAGACAGAGACAGAGACAGAGACAGAGGCGGAGACAGAGACAGGAACAGAGACAGAGACAAAGATAGGGACATAGACAGAGACAGAGACGGAGGGGTAAGAGTCAAAGACGGAGACAGGGACAGAGACTGAGACGGAGGCAAAGACAGAGACAGAGACAGAGATAGAGACAGAGACAGAGACGGAGACAGAGACAGAGACAGAGACAGAGACAGACACAGAGATAGAGACAGAGACAGAGACAGACACAGATAGAGAGACAGGGGCAGGGACAGGGACAGGGATAGCGACAGACATAGAGACAGTGAGACAGGAGGCAAAGACGGAGATAGACGGGAAGGAGACAATAACGGAGAAAAAGACTGGGACAGAGACCGTGATCGAGACAGGGATAGAGACAGAGGTAGAGACAGAGACAGAGGCAGAGGCAGAGACAGAGACAGAGACAGAGGTAGGCACATAGACAGAGACAGAGACGGAGGGGTAGGAGACAAAGACGGAGACAGGGACAGAGACTGAGACGGAGGCAAAGACAGAGACAGAGACAGAGACAGAGACAGAGACAGAGACAGAGACAGAGACAGAGACAGAGTGAGAGACAGATACAGAGACAGAGACAGAGACAGAGACAGAGACAGAGACAGAGACAGAGACAGAGACAGAGACAGAGACAGAGACAGAGACAGACACAGAGATAGAGACAGAGACAGAGACAGAGACAGAGAGAGAGACAGTAGACAAAGACGGAGATATAGGGGCAGGAGACAAACACGGGGAAAAAGACGGGGACAGTGACCGTGACCGAGACAGAGATAGAGACAGAGACAGAAACAGAGACAGAGACAGAGACAACGACGGAGACGGAGACAGTGACTGAGACAGAGACAGAGACAGAGACAGAGACAGAGACAGAGACAGAGACAGAGACAGAGACAGAGACAGAGACAGAGACAGAGACAGAGACAGACACAGAGATAGAGACAGAGACAGAGACAGAGACAGAGACAGAGACAGAGACAGAGACAGAGACAGAGACAGAGACAGAGACAAAGACGGATATAGAGGCAGAGACAGAGTCAGAGACGGAGACAGAGGCAGAGACAGAGCCAGCGACAGAGACAGAGACAGAGACAGAGGGAGAGACAGCGACAGAGACAGAGACAGAGACGGAGACGGAGACAGAGACAGAGCCAGGGACTGAGACTGAGACAGAGACTGCGGCAGAGACAGAGACGGACACAGAGACAGAGACACAGACAGAGACAGAGACAGAGACAGAGACAGAGACAGAGACAGAGACAGAGACACAGACAGAGACAGAGACAGAAACAGAGACAGAGACAGAGGCAGAGACAGATATAGAGACAGAGACGGAGACAGAGACAGAGACAGAGACAGATACTGAGACTGAGACAGAGACAGCGGCAGAGACAGAGACGGAGACAGAGACAGAGACAAAGACCGAGACAGAGACAGAGACGGAGACAGAGGCAAAGACAGAGCCGGGGACAGAGTCGGAGACAGAGACAGAGGGAGAGACAGCGACAGAGGCAGAGACAGAAACAGAGACAGAGACAGATACGGGGACAGAGACAGAGGCAGAGACAGAGACAGAGACAGAGACAGAGACAGAGACAGAGACAGAGACAGAGACAGAGACAGAGACAGAGACAGAAACAGAGACAGGGACAGAGACAGAGACAGAGACAGAGAAAGAGAGAGAGACAGAGGCAGAGACAGAGATAGAGACAGAGACGGAGACAGAGACAGAGACAGAGACTGAGACAGAGACAGAGACAGAGACAGAGACAGAGACAGAGACACAGACAGAGACAGAAACCGAGACAGGGACAGAGACAGAGACAGAGAGAGAGACAGAGACAGAGGCAGAGACAGAGATAGAGACAGAGACGGAGACAGAGACAGAGACAGAGACAGAGACAGAGACAGAGACAGAGACAGAGACAGAGACAGAGACAGAGACACAGACAGAGACAGAGACAGAGACAGAGACAGAGACAGAGACAGAGACAGAGACAGAGACAGAGACAGAGACAGAGGCAGACACAGAGACTGAGACGGAGACAGAGACAGAGGGAGAGACAGCGACAGATACTGAGACAGAGACAGAGACAGAGACGGACACAGAGACAGAGACGGAGACAGAGACAGAGACAGAGACAGAGACAGAGACAGAGACAGAGACAGAGACAGAGACAGAGACAGAGACAGAGACGGAGACAAAGACCGGGACAGAGACAGAGACGGAGACAGAGGCAGAGACAGAGCCAGGGACAGAGACGGAGACAGAGACAGAGGGAGAGACAGCGACACAGACAGAGACAGAGACGGAGGCAGAGACAGAGACAGAGACCGAGACAGAGACAGAGACAGAGACAGAGACAGAGACAGAGACAGAGACAGAGACAGAGACAGAGACAGAGACAGAGACGGAGACAGAGACAGAGACAGAGACAGAGACAGAGACAGAGACAGAGACAGAGACAGAGACAGAGACACAGACAGAGACAGAGACAGAGACAGAGACAGAGACAGAGACAGAGACAGAGACAGAGACAGAGACAGAGACAGAGACAGACACAGAGACTGAGACGGAGACAGAGACAGAGACAGAGACAGAGACAGAGACAGAGACAGAGACAGAGACATAGACAGAGACAGAGACAGAGACAGAGACAGAGACAGAGACATAGACAGAGACAGAGACAGAGACAGAGACAGAGACAGAGACAGAGACAGAGACAGAGACAGAGACAGAGACAGAGACAGAGACAGAGACAGAGACAGAGACAGAGACAGAGGCAGAGGCAGAGAAAGAGACAGAGACAGAGACAGAGACAGAGACAGAGACAGAGACAGAGACAGAGGCAGAGGCAGAGAAAGAGACAGAGACAGAGACAGAGACAGAGACAGAGACAGAGACAGAGACAGAGACAGAGACAGAGACGGAGACGGAGACAGAGACAGAGACAGAGACAGAGACAGAGACAGACACAGAGACAGAGACAGAGACAGAGACAGAGACAGAGACAGAGACAGAGACAGAGACAGAGACAGAGACAGAGACAGACACAGAGGCTGAGACGGAGACAGAGACAGAGGGAGAGACAGCGACAGAGACTGAGACAGAGACAGAGACAGAGACAGGGACAGAGAGAGAGACAGAGACAGAGACAGAGGCAGAGACAGAAACAGAGACAGAGACAGATACGGGGACAGAGACAGAGGCAGAGACAGAGACAGAGACAGAGACGGACACAGAGACAGAGACGGGGACAGAGACAGAGACACAGACAGAGACAGAGACAGAGACAGAGACAGAGACAGAGACAGAGACAGAGACATAGACAGAGACAGAGACAGAGACAGAGACAGAGACAGAGACAGAGACAGAGACAGAGACAGAGACAGAGACAGAGACAGAGACAGAGACAGAGACAGAGACAGAGACAGAGGCAGAGGCAGAGAAAGAGACAGAGACAGAGACAGAGACAGAGACAGAGACAGAGACAGAGACAGAGACAGAGACAGAGACAGAGACAGAGACGGGGACAGAGACAGAGACACAGACAGTGACAGAGACAGAGACAGAGACAGAGACAGAGACAGAGGCAGAGACAGAGACGGAGACAAAGACCGAGAAAGAGACAGAGGCAGAGACAGAGCCAGGGACTGAGACTGAGACAGAGACAGCGGCAGAGACAGAGACACAGACAGAGACAGAGACAGAGACTGAGACAGAGACAGAGACGGAGACAAAGACCGAGACTGAGACAGAGACGGAGACAGAGGCAGAGACAGAGCCAGGGACAGACACGGAGACAGGGACAGAGGGAGAGACAGCGACAGAGACAGAGACAGAGGCAGAGGCAGAGGCAGAGGCAGAGTCTCAGACAGAGACAGAGACAGAGACAGAGACAGAGACGGAGGGAAAGACCGAGACAGAGGCAGAGACACAGACACAGACAGAGACACAGACGGAGACAGAGACAGAGACAGAGACAGAGACAGAGACAGAGACAGAGACAGAGACAGAGACAGAGACAGAGACAGAGACAGAGACAGAGACAGAGACAGAGACAGAGACAGAGACAGAGACAGAGACAGAGACAGAGACAGAGACAGAGACAGAGACAGAGACAGAGACAGAGACGGAGACAAAGGTCGAGACAGAGATAGAGACGGAGACAGAGGCAGAGACAGAGCCAGGGACTGAGACTGAGACAGAGACAGCGGCAGAGACAGAGACAGAGACAGAGACAGAGACACAGACAGAGACAGAGACAGAGACAGAGACAGAGACAGAGACAGAGACAGAGACAGAGACAGAGACAGAGACAGAGACAGAGACAGAGGCAGACACAGAGACTGAGACGGAGACAGAGACAGAGGGAGAGACAGCGACAGATACTGAGACAGAGACAGAGACAGAGACGGACACAGAGACAGAGACGGAGACAGAGACAGAGACAGAGACAGAGACAGAGACAGAGACAGAGACAGAGACAGAGACAGAGACAGAGACAGAGACAGAGACAGAGACAGAGACGGAGACAAAGACCGGGACAGAGACAGAGACGGAGACAGAGGCAGAGACAGAGCCAGGGACAGAGACGGAGACAGAGACAGAGGGAGAGACAGCGACACAGACAGAGACAGAGACGGAGGCAGAGACAGAGACAGAGACCGAGACAGAGACAGAGACAGAGACAGAGACAGAGACAGAGACAGAGACAGAGACAGAGACAGAGACGGAGACAGAGACATAGACAGAGACAGAGACAGAGACAGAGACAGAGACAGAGACATAGACAGAGACAGAGACAGAGACAGAGACAGAGACAGAGACAGAGACAGAGACAGAGACAGAGACAGAGACAGAGACAGAGACAGAGACAGAGACAGAGGCAGAGGCAGAGAAAGAGACAGAGACAGAGACAGAGACAGAGACAGAGACAGAGACAGAGTCAGAGACAGAGACAGAGACGGAGACGGAGACAGAGACAGAGACAGAGACAGAGACAGAGACAGACACAGAGACAGAGACAGAGACAGAGACAGAGACAGAGACAGAGACAGAGACAGAGACAGAGACAGAGACAGACACAGAGGCTGAGACGGAGACAGAGACAGAGGGAGAGACAGCGACAGAGACTGAGACAGAGACAGAGACAGAGACAGGGACAGAGAGAGAGACAGAGACAGAGACAGAGGCAGAGACAGAAACAGAGACAGAGACAGATACGGGGACAGAGACAGAGGCAGAGACAGAGACAGAGACAGAGACGGACACAGAGACAGAGACGGGGACAGAGACAGAGACACAGACAGAGACAGAGACAGAGACAGAGACAGAGACAGAGACAGAGACAGAGACAGAGACATAGACAGAGACAGAGACAGAGACAGAGACAGAGACAGAGACAGAGACAGAGACAGAGACAGAGACAGAGACAGAGACAGAGACAGAGACAGAGACAGAGGCAGAGGCAGAGAAAGAGACAGAGACAGAGACAGAGACAGAGACAGAGACAGAGACAGAGACAGAGACAGAGACAGAGACAGAGACGGGGACAGAGACAGAGACACAGACAGTGACAGAGACAGAGACAGAGACAGAGACAGAGACAGAGACAGAGACAGAGACAGAGACAGAGACGGAGACAGAGGCAGAGACAGAGCCAGGGACAGAGACAGAGACAGAGACAGAGAGAGAGACAGCGACAGAGACGGAGACAGAGACGGAGACAGAGACAGAGACAGAGACAGAGACAGAGACAGAGACAGAGACAGAGACAGAGGCAGAGGCAGAGAAAGAGACAGAGACAGAGACAGAGACAGAGACAGAGACAGAGACAGAGAAAGAGACAGAGACGGAGACAAAGACCGAGACAGAGACAGAGACGGAGACAGAGGCAGAGACAGAGCCAGGGACAGAGACGGAGACAGAGACAGAGGGAGAGACAGCGACAGAGACAGAGACAGAGACGGAGGCAGAGACAGAGACAGAGACCGAGACAGAGACAGAGACAGAGACAGAGATAGAGACAGAGACAGAGACAGAGACAGAGACAGAGTCAGAGACGGAGACGAGGCAGAGACAGAGCCAGGGACAGAGACGGAGACAGAGGCAGAGACAGAGACGGACACAGAGACAGAGACACAGACAGAGACAGAGACAGAGACAGAGACTGCGACAGAGACAGAGACAGAGACAGAGACAGAGACAGAGACAGAGACAGAGACAGAGACAGAGACAGAGACAGAGACAGAGACAGAGACAGAGACAGAGACAGAGACAGATGCATAGACAGAGACGGAGACAGAGACAGCGACAGGGCCAGGGAGAGGGACGGGGCAGAGACAGAGGCAGAGACAGAGACAGAGACAGAGACAGAGGCAGAGGCAGAGACAGAAACAGAGACAGAGACAGATACGGGGACAGAGACAGAGGCAGAGACAGAGACAGAGACAGAGACAGAAACAGAGACAGAGACAGAGACAGACACAGAGATAGAGATAGAGACAGCGACAGAGACAGAGACAGAGACAGACACAGAGATAGAGATAGAGACAGAGACAGAGACAGAGAGAGAGACAGAGACAGAGACAGAGACAGAGACAGAGACAGAGACAGAGACAGAGACAGAGACAGAGACAGAGACAGAGACAGACACAGAGACAGAGACAGAGACAGAGACAGAGACAGAGACAGAGACAGAGACAGAGACAGAGACAGAGACAGAGACAGAGACAGAGACAGAGACAGAGTGAGAGACAGATACAGAGACAGGGACAGAGACAGAGACAGAGACAGAGACAGAGACAGAGACAGAGACAGAGACAGAGACAGATACAGAGACAGAGACAGAGACAGACACAGAGATAGAGACAGAGACAGAGACAGAGACAGAGAGAGAGACAGTAGACAAAGACAGGGACAGGGACAGGGACAGGCACAGGGACAGGGATAGCGACAGACACAGAGACAGGGAGACAGGAGGCAAAGACGGAGATAGACGGCCAGGAGACAAAAACGGAGAAAAAGACTGGGACAGGGACCGTGACCGAGACAGGGATAGAGACAGAGGCAGAGACAGAGAAAGAGACAGAGACGGAGACAGAGGCAGAGACAGAGCCAGGGACTGAGACTGAGACAGAGACAGCGGCAGAGACAGAGACACAGACAGAGACAGAGACAGAGCCAGGGACAGAGACGGAGACAGAGACAGAGGGAGAGACAGCGACAGAGACAGAGACAGAGACAGAGAGAGAGAGAGGGCAGGCACAGTGACAGGGATAGCGACAGACACAGAGACAGAAAGACAGGAGGCAAAGACGGAGATAGACGATCAAGAGACAAAAACGGAGAAAAAGACTGGGACAGAGACCGTGACCGAGACAGGGATAGAGACAGAGGCAGAGAAAGACACAGAGACAGAGGCAGAGACAGAGGCAGAGACAGAGACAGTGACGGAGGGGTAAGAGACAACGACAGAGACAGAGACAGTGACTGGGACGGACGCAAAGACAGAGACAGAGACAGAGACAGAGACAGAGACAGAGACAGAGACAGAGACAGAGACAGAGACTAAGACAGGGACAGAGACAGAGACAGAGACAGAGACAGAGACAGAGACAGAGACAGAGACAGAGACAGAGACAGAAACAGAGACAGAGACAGAGACGGAGGGGTAAGAGACAACGACGGATACAGAGACAGTGACTGAGACGGAGGCAAAGACAGAGACAGAGACAGAGACGGAGACAGAGACAGACACAGAGACAGAGACAGAGACAGAGACAGAGACAGAGACAGAGACAGAGACAGAGACAGAGACAGAGACAGAGACAGAGACAGAGACAGAGACAGAGACAGAGTGAGAGACAGATACAGAGACAGGGACAGAGACAGAGACAGAGACAGAGACAGAGACAGAGACAGAGACAGAGACAGAGACAGAGACAGAGACAGAGACAGAGACAGAGACAGAGACAGAGACAGAGACAGAGACAGAGACAGTGACAGAGACAGAGACAGAGACAGAGACAGGGACAGGGACAGGGACAGGCACAGGGACAGGGATAGCGACAGACACAGAGACAGAGAGACAGGAGGCAAAGACGGAGATAGACGGCCAGGAGACAAAAACGGAGAAAAAGACTGGGACAGAGACCGTGACCGAGACAGGGATAGAGACAGAGGCAGAGACAGAGACAGAGACAGAGGCAGAGACAGAGGCAGAGACAGAGACAGAGACGGAGGGGTAAGAGACAACGACGGAGACAGACACAGTGACTGACACGGAGGCAAAGACAGAGACAGTGACAGAGACAGAGACAGAGACAGAGACAGAGACAGAGACAGAGACAGAGACAGAGACAGAGACAGAGACAGAGATAGAGATAGAGACAGAGACAGAGACAGAGACAGAGACAGAGACAGAGACAGAGACAGAGACAGAGACAGAGACAGAGACAGAGACAGAGACAGAGACAGAGGCAGAGGCAGAGAAAGAGACAGAGACAGAGACAGAGACAGAGACAGAGACAGAGACAGAGACAGAGACAGAGACAGAGACAGAGACGGGGACAGAGACAGAGACACAGACAGTGACAGAGACAGAGACAGAGACAGAGACAGAGACAGAGACAGAGACAGAGACAGAGACAGAGACGGAGACAGAGGCAGAGACAGAGCCAGGGACAGAGACAGAGACAGAGACAGAGAGAGAGACAGCGACAGAGACGGAGACAGAGACGGAGACAGAGACAGAGACAGAGACAGAGACAGAGACAGAGACAGAGACAGAGACAGAGGCAGAGGCAGAGAAAGAGACAGAGACAGAGACAGAGACAGAGACAGAGACAGAGACAGAGAAAGAGACAGAGACGGAGACAAAGACCGAGACAGAGACAGAGACGGAGACAGAGGCAGAGACAGAGCCAGGGACAGAGACGGAGACAGAGACAGAGGGAGAGACAGCGACAGAGACAGAGACAGAGACGGAGGCAGAGACAGAGACAGAGACCGAGACAGAGACAGAGACAGAGACAGAGATAGAGACAGAGACAGAGACAGAGACAGAGACAGAGTCAGAGACGGAGACGAGGCAGAGACAGAGCCAGGGACAGAGACGGAGACAGAGGCAGAGACAGAGACGGACACAGAGACAGAGACACAGACAGAGACAGAGACAGAGACAGAGACTGCGACAGAGACAGAGACAGAGACAGAGACAGAGACAGAGACAGAGACAGAGACAGAGACAGAGACAGAGACAGAGACAGAGACAGAGACAGAGACAGAGACAGAGACAGATGCATAGACAGAGACGGAGACAGAGACAGCGACAGGGCCAGGGAGAGGGACGGGGCAGAGACAGAGGCAGAGACAGAGACAGAGACAGAGACAGAGGCAGAGGCAGAGACAGAAACAGAGACAGAGACAGATACGGGGACAGAGACAGAGGCAGAGACAGAGACAGAGACAGAGACAGAAACAGAGACAGAGACAGAGACAGACACAGAGATAGAGATAGAGACAGCGACAGAGACAGAGACAGAGACAGACACAGAGATAGAGATAGAGACAGAGACAGAGACAGAGAGAGAGACAGAGACAGAGACAGAGACAGAGACAGAGACAGAGACAGAGACAGAGACAGAGACAGAGACAGAGACAGAGACAGACACAGAGACAGAGACAGAGACAGAGACAGAGACAGAGACAGAGACAGAGACAGAGACAGAGACAGAGACAGAGACAGAGACAGAGACAGAGACAGAGTGAGAGACAGATACAGAGACAGGGACAGAGACAGAGACAGAGACAGAGACAGAGACAGAGACAGAGACAGAGACAGAGACAGATACAGAGACAGAGACAGAGACAGACACAGAGATAGAGACAGAGACAGAGACAGAGACAGAGAGAGAGACAGTAGACAAAGACAGGGACAGGGACAGGGACAGGCACAGGGACAGGGATAGCGACAGACACAGAGACAGGGAGACAGGAGGCAAAGACGGAGATAGACGGCCAGGAGACAAAAACGGAGAAAAAGACTGGGACAGGGACCGTGACCGAGACAGGGATAGAGACAGAGGCAGAGACAGAGAAAGAGACAGAGACGGAGACAGAGGCAGAGACAGAGCCAGGGACTGAGACTGAGACAGAGACAGCGGCAGAGACAGAGACACAGACAGAGACAGAGACAGAGCCAGGGACAGAGACGGAGACAGAGACAGAGGGAGAGACAGCGACAGAGACAGAGACAGAGACAGAGAGAGAGAGAGGGCAGGCACAGTGACAGGGATAGCGACAGACACAGAGACAGAAAGACAGGAGGCAAAGACGGAGATAGACGATCAAGAGACAAAAACGGAGAAAAAGACTGGGACAGAGACCGTGACCGAGACAGGGATAGAGACAGAGGCAGAGAAAGACACAGAGACAGAGGCAGAGACAGAGGCAGAGACAGAGACAGTGACGGAGGGGTAAGAGACAACGACAGAGACAGAGACAGTGACTGGGACGGACGCAAAGACAGAGACAGAGACAGAGACAGAGACAGAGACAGAGACAGAGACAGAGACAGAGACAGAGACTAAGACAGGGACAGAGACAGAGACAGAGACAGAGACAGAGACAGAGACAGAGACAGAGACAGAGACAGAGACAGAAACAGAGACAGAGACAGAGACGGAGGGGTAAGAGACAACGACGGATACAGAGACAGTGACTGAGACGGAGGCAAAGACAGAGACAGAGACAGAGACGGAGACAGAGACAGACACAGAGACAGAGACAGAGACAGAGACAGAGACAGAGACAGAGACAGAGACAGAGACAGAGACAGAGACAGAGACAGAGACAGAGACAGAGACAGAGACAGAGTGAGAGACAGATACAGAGACAGGGACAGAGACAGAGACAGAGACAGAGACAGAGACAGAGACAGAGACAGAGACAGAGACAGAGACAGAGACAGAGACAGAGACAGAGACAGAGACAGAGACAGAGACAGAGACAGAGACAGTGACAGAGACAGAGACAGAGACAGAGACAGGGACAGGGACAGGGACAGGCACAGGGACAGGGATAGCGACAGACACAGAGACAGAGAGACAGGAGGCAAAGACGGAGATAGACGGCCAGGAGACAAAAACGGAGAAAAAGACTGGGACAGAGACCGTGACCGAGACAGGGATAGAGACAGAGGCAGAGACAGAGACAGAGACAGAGGCAGAGACAGAGGCAGAGACAGAGACAGAGACGGAGGGGTAAGAGACAACGACGGAGACAGACACAGTGACTGACACGGAGGCAAAGACAGAGACAGTGACAGAGACAGAGACAGAGACAGAGACAGAGACAGAGACAGAGACAGAGACAGAGACAGAGATAGAGATAGAGACAGAGACAGAGACAGAGAGAGAGTCAGGGCAGGGACAGGGACAGGCATAGCGACAGCCACAGATACAGAGAGACAGGAGACAAAGACGGAGATAGAGGGGCAGGAGACAAAGACGGAGAAAAAGACGGGGACAGAGACCGTGACCGAGACAGAAATAGAGACAGAGACAGAGACAGATACGGAGGGATAGGAGACAAAGACGGAGACAAAAACGAAGACAGAGACCGA
>CAMAOD020000275.1:82500-85000 GCA_945859595.2 Megachile willughbiella
CAGAGACAGAGAGAGAGACAGAGACAGAGACAGAGAGGGAGACAAAGACCGAGAAAGAGACAGAGACGGAGACAGAGGCAGAGACAGAGCCAGGGACTCAGACTGAGACAGAGACAGCGGCAGAGACAGAGACGGACACAGAGACAGAGACACAGACAGAGACAAAGACAGAAACAGAGAGAGAGACAGAGACAGAGGCAGAGACAGAGACGGAGACAAAGACCGAGAAAGAGACAGAGGCAGAGACAGAGCCAGGGACTGAGACTGAGACAGAGACAGCGGCAGAGACAGAGACACAGACAGAGACAGGGACAGAGACTGAGACAGAGACAGAGACGGAGACAAAGACCGAGACTGAGACAGAGACGGAGACAGAGGCAGAGACAGAGCCAGGGACAGACACGGAGACAGGGACAGAGGGAGAGACAGCGACAGAGACAGAGACAGAGGCAGAGGCAGAGGCAGAGGCAGAGTCTCAGACAGAGACAGAGACAGAGACAGAGACAGAGACGGAGGGAAAGACCGAGACAGAGGCAGAGACACAGACACAGACAGAGACACAGACGGAGACAGAGACAGAGACAGAGACAGAGACAGAGACAGAGACAGAGACAGAGACAGAGACAGAGACAGAGACAGAGACAGAGACAGAGACAGAGACAGAGACAGAGACAGAGACAGAGACAGAGACAGAGACAGAGACAGAGACAGAGACAGAGACAGAGACAGAGACAGAGACAGAGACAGAGACAGAGACGGAGACAAAGGTCGAGACAGAGATAGAGACGGAGACAGAGGCAGAGACAGAGCCAGGGACTGAGACTGAGACAGAGACAGCGGCAGAGACAGAGACAGAGACAGAGACAGAGACACAGACAGAGACAGAGACAGAGACAGAGACAGAGACAGAGACAGAGACAGAGACAGAGACAGAGACAGAGACAGAGGCAGACACAGAGACTGAGACGGAGACAGAGACAGAGGGAGAGACAGCGACAGATACTGAGACAGAGACAGAGACAGAGACGGACACAGAGACAGAGACGGAGACAGAGACAGAGACAGAGACAGAGACAGAGACAGAGACAGAGACAGAGACAGAGACAGAGACAGAGACAGAGACAGAGACAGAGACAGAGACGGAGACAAAGACCGGGACAGAGACAGAGACGGAGACAGAGGCAGAGACAGAGCCAGGGACAGAGACGGAGACAGAGACAGAGGGAGAGACAGCGACACAGACAGAGACAGAGACGGAGGCAGAGACAGAGACAGAGACCGAGACAGAGACAGAGACAGAGACAGAGACAGAGACAGAGACAGAGACAGAGACAGAGACAGAGACAGAGACGGAGACAGAGACAGAGACAGAGACAGAGACAGAGACAGAGACAGAGACAGAGACAGAGACAGAGACACAGACAGAGACAGAGACAGAGACAGAGACAGAGACAGAGACAGAGACAGAGACAGAGACAGAGACAGAGACAGAGACAGACACAGAGACTGAGACGGAGACAGAGACAGAGGGAGAGACAGCGGCAGAGACAGAGACGGAGACAGAGACAGAGACACAGCCAGAGACAGAGACAGAGAGAGAGACAGAGACAGAGACAGAGAGGGAGACAAAGACCGAGAAAGAGACAGAGACGGAGACAGAGGCAGAGACAGAGCCAGGGACTCAGACTGAGACAGAGACAGCGGCAGAGACAGAGACGGACACAGAGACAGAGACACAGACAGAGACAGAGACAGAGACAGAGGCAGAGACAGAGACGGAGACAAAGACCGAGAAAGAGACAGAGACGGAGACAGAGGCAGAGACAGAGCCAGGGACTGAGACTGAGACAGAGACAGCGGCAGAGACAGAGACACAGACAGAGACCGAGACAGAGACTGAGACAGAGACAGAGACGGAGACAAAGACCGAGACAGAGACAGAGACGGAGACAGAGGCAGAGACAGAGCCAGGGACAGACACGGAGACAGGGACAGAGGGAGAGACAGCGACAGAGACAGAGACAGAGGCAGAGGCAGAGGCAGAGGCAGAGGCAGAGTCTCAGACAGAGACAGAGACAGAGACAGAGACAGAGACGGAGACAAAGACCGAGACAGAGGCAGAGACACAGACACAGACAGAGACACAGACAGAGACAGAGACAGAGACAGAGACAGAGACAGAGACAGAGACAGAGACAGAGACAGAGACAGAGACAGAGACAGAGACGGAGACAGAGACAGAGACAGAGACAGAGACAGAGACAGAGACACAGACAGAGACAGAGACAGAGACAGAGACAGAGACAGAGACAGAGACAGAGACAGAGACAGAGACACAGACAGAGACAGAGACAGAAACAGAGACAGAGACAGAGACGGAGACAGAGACAGAGACAAAGACCGAGACAGAGACAGAGACGGAGACAGAGGCAAAGACAGAGCCAGGGACAGAGTCGGAGACAGAGACAGAGGGAGAGACAGCGACAGAGGCAGAGACAGA
>CAMAOD020000275.1:90000-132500 GCA_945859595.2 Megachile willughbiella
CAGAGACAGAGACAGAGACAGAGACAGAGACAGAGACAGAGTCAGAGACGGAGACAGAGGCAGAGACAGAGCCAGGGCAGAGACAGAGACAGAGACAGAGGGAGTGACAGCGACAGAGGCAGAGACAGAGACGGAGACAGAGACAGAGACAGAGACAGAGACAGAGGCAGAGACAGAGAAAGAGATAGAGACAGAGACAGAGACAGAGACAGAGACGGAGACAAAGACCGAGAAAGAGACAGAGACGGAGACAGAGGCAGAGACAGAGACAGAGACAGAGACAGAGACAGAGACGGAGACAGAGGCAGAGACAGAGCCAGGGACAGAGACAGAGATAGAGACAGAGGGAGAGACAGCGACAGAGACAGAGACAGAGACGGAGACAGAGACAGAGACAGAGACAGAGACAGAGACAGAGACAGAGACAGAGACAGAGACAGAGGCAGAGGCAGAGAAAGAGACAGAGACAGAGACGGAGACAGAGACAGAGAAAGAGACAGAGACGGAGACAAAGACCGAGACAGAGACAGAGACGGAGACAGAGGCAGAGACAGAGCCAGGGACAGAGACGGAGACAGAGACAGAGGGAGAGACAGCGACAGAGACAGAGACAGAGACGGAGGCAGAGACAGAGACAGAGACCGAGACAGAGACAGAGACAGAGACAGAGATAGAGACAGAGACAGAGACAGAGACAGAGACAGAGACAGAGACAGAGACAGAGACAGAGACAGAGTCAGAGACGGAGACAGAGGCAGAGACAGAGCCAGGGACAGAGACAGAGACAGAGACAGAGGGAGAGACAGCGACAGAGGCAGAGACATAGACGGAGACAGAGACAGAGACAGAGACAGAGACACAGACAGAGGCAGAGAAAGAGACAGAGACAGAGACGGAGACAGAGACAGAGAAAGAGACAGAGACGGAGACAAAGACCGAGACAGAGACAGAGACGGAGACAGAGGCAGAGACAGAGCCAGGGACAGAGACGGAGACAGAGACAGAGGGAGAGACAGCGACAGAGACAGAGACAGAGACGGAGGCAGAGACAGAGACAGAGACCGAGACAGAGACAGAGACAGAGACAGAGATAGAGACAGAGACAGAGACAGAGACAGAGACAGAGACAGAGACAGAGACAGAGACAGAGACAGAGTCAGAGACGGAGACAGAGGCAGAGACAGAGCCAGGGACAGAGACAGAGACAGAGACAGAGGGAGAGACAGCGACAGAGGCAGAGACAGAGACGGAGACAGAGACAGAGACAGAGACAGAGACACAGACAGAGACAGAGGCAGAGACAGAGAAAGAGATAGAGACAGAGACAGAGACAGAGACAGAGACGGAGACAAAGACCGAGAAAGAGGCAGAGACGGAGACAGAGGCAGAGACAGAGCCAGGGACTGAGACTGAGACAGAGACAGCGGCAGAGACAGAGACGGACACAGAGACAGAGACACAGACAGAAACAGAGACAGAGACTGAGACAGCGACAGAGACAGAGACTGATACAGAGACAGAGACAAATACAGATACAGAGACGGAGACAGAGACGGAGACAAAGACCGAGACAGAAGCAGAGACACAGACAGAGACAGAGACAGAGACAGAAACAGAGACAGGGACAGAGACAGAGACAGAGACAGAGACAGAGAGAGAGACAGAGGCGGAGACAGAGATAGAGACAAAGACGGAGACAGAGACAGAGACAGAGACTGAGACAGAGACAGAGACAGAGACGGAGACAAAGACCGAGACAGAGACAGAGACGGAGACAAAGGCAGAGACAGAGCCAGGGACAGAGACGGAGACAGAGACAGAGATAGAGACAGAGACAGACACAGAGACAGAGACAGAGACAAAGACGGATATAGAGGCAGAGACAGAGTCAGAGACGGAGACAGAGGCAGAGACAGAGCCAGCGACAGAGACAGAGACAGAGACAGAGGGAGAGACAGCGACAGAGACAGAGACAGAGACGGAGACGGAGACAGAGACAGAGACAGAGACAGAGACAGAGACAGAGACAGAGACAGAGACAGAGACAGAGACAGAGACAGAGACAGAGACAGAGACAGAGACAGAAACAGAGACAGAGACAGAGACGGAGACAAAGTCCGAGAAAGAGACAGAGACGGAGACAGGGGCAGAGACAGAGCCAGGGACTGAGACTGAGACAGAGACAGCGGCAGAGACAGAGACGGACACAGAGACAGAGACACGGACAGAGACAGAGACAGAGACTGAGACAGAGACAGAGACAGAGACAGAGACAGGGACAGAGACAGAGACAGAGACAGATGCATAGACAGAGACGGAGACAGAGACAGCGACAGGGCCAGGGAGAGGGACGGGGCAGAGACAGAGCCAGGGACTGAGACTGAGACAGAGACAGCGGCAGAGACAGAGACGGACACAGAGACAGAGACACAGACAGAGACAGAGACAGAGACTGAGACAGAGACAGAGACAGAGACAGAGACAGAGACAGAGACAGAGACAGAGACAGGGACAGAGACAGAGACAGAGACAGATGCATAGACAGAGACGGAGACAGAGACAGCGACAGGGCCAGGGAGAGGGACGGGGCAGAGACAGAGGCAGAGACAGAGACAGAGACAGAGACAGAGGCAGAGACAGAAACAGAGACAGAGACAGATACGGGGACAGAGACAGCGGCAGAGACAGAGACAGAGACAGAGACAGAGACAGAGACAGAGACGGAGACAGAGGCAGAGACAGAGCCAGGGACAGACACGGAGACAGGGACAGGGGGAGAGACAGCGACAGAGACAGAGACAGAGGCAGAGGCAGAGGCAGAGTCTCAGACAGAGACAGAGACAGAGACAGAGATAGAGAAGGAGACAAAGACCGAGACAGAGGCAGAGACACAGACACAGACAGAGACACAGACAGAGACAGAGACAGAGACAGAGACAGAGACAGAGACAGAGACAGAGACAGAGGCAGAGACAGAGCCAGGGACAGACACGGAGACAGGGACAGAGTTAGAGACAGCGACAGAGACAGAGACAGAGGCAGAGGCAGAGGCAGAGGCAGAGTCTCAGACAGAGACAGAGACAGAGACAGAGACAGAGACGGAGACAAAGACCGAGACAGAGGCAGAGACACAGACACAGACAGAGACACAGACAGAGACAGAGACAGAGACAGAGACAGAGACGGAGACAAAGACTGGGACAGAGACAGAGACGGAGACAGAGGCAGAGACAGAGCCAGGGACTGAGACTGAGACAGAGACAGCGGCAGAGACAGAGACAGAGACAGAGACAGAGACATAGACAGAGACAGAGACAGAGACAGAGACAGAGACAGAGACAGACACAGAGACTGAGACGGAGACAGAGACAGAGGGAGAGACAGCGACAGAGACTGAGACAGAGACAGAGACAGAGACAGAGACAGGGACAGAGACAGAGACAGAGACGGACACAGAGACAGAGACGGAGACAGAGACAGAGACAGAGACAGAGACAGAGACAGAGACAGAGACAGAGACAGAGACGGAGACAGAGACAGAGACAGAGACAGAGACAGAGACAGAGACAGAGACAGAGACAGAGACAGAGTCAGAGACGGAGACAGAGGCAGAGACAGAGCCAGGGACAGAGACAGAGACAGAGACAGAGGGAGAGACAGCGACAGAGGCAGAGACAGAGACGGAGACAGAGACAGAGACAGAGACAGAGACAGAGACAGAGACATAGACAGAGACAGAGACAGAGACAGAGACAGAGACAGACACAGAGACTGAGACGGAGACAGAGACAGAGGGAGAGACAGCGACAGAGACTGAGACAGAGACAGAGACAGAGACAGAGACAGGGACAGAGACAGAGACAGAGACGGACACAGAGACAGAGACGGAGACAGAGACAGAGACAGAGACAGAGACAGAGACAGAGACAGAGACAGAGACAGAGACAGAGACAGAGACAGAGACAGAGACAGAGACAGAGTCAGAGACGGAGACAGAGGCAGAGACAGAGCCAGGGACAGAGACAGAGACAGAGACAGAGGGAGAGACAGCGACAGAGGCAGAGACAGAGACGGAGACAGAGACAGAGACAGAGACAGAGACAGAGACAGAGGCAGAGACAGAGAAAGAGATAGAGACAGAGACAGAGACAGAGACAGAGACGGAGACAAAGACCGGGAAAGAGACAGAGACGGAGACAGAGGCAGAGACAGAGCCAGGGACTGAGACTGAGACAGAGACAGCGGCAGAGACAGAGACGGACACAGAGACAAAGACACAGACAGAGACAGAGACAGAGACAGAGACGGAGACAGAGGCAAAGACAGAGCCAGGGACAGAGTCGGAGACAGAGACAGAGGGAGAGGCAGCGACAGAGGCAGAGACAGAAACAGAGACAGAGACAGTTACGGGGACAGAGACAGAGGCAGAGACAGAGACACAGACAGAGACGGACACAGAGACAGAGACTGAGACAGAGACAGAGACAGCGGCAGATACAGAGACGGAGACAGAGACAGAGACACAGACAGAGACAGGGACAGGAACAGAGACAAAGACGGAGACAGAGGCAGAGATAGAGACAGAGACAGAGACGGAGGCAGAGACAGAGACAGAGACAGAGACAGAGACAGAGACAGAGACAGAGACAGAGACAGAAACAGAGACAGGGACAGAGACAGAGACAGAGACAGAGAGAGAGACAGAGGCAGAGACAGAGATAGAGGCAGAGACGGAGACAGAGACAGAGACAGAGACTGAGGCAGAGACAGAGACAGAGACAGAGAAAGAGACAGAGACACAGACAGAGACAGAAACCGAGACAGGGACAGAGACAGAGACAGAGAGAGAGACAGAGACAGAGGCAGAGACAGAGGTAGAGACAGAGACGGAGACAGAGACAGAGACAGAGACTGAGACAGAGACAGAGACAGAGACGGAGACAAAGACCGAGACAGAGACAGAGACGGAGACAGTGGCAGAGACAGAGCCAGGGACAGAGACAGAGACAGAGACAGAGACAGAGACAGAGACAGAGACAGAGACAGAGACAGAGACAGAGACAGAGACAGAGACAGAGACGGAGACAGAGACAGAGACAGAGACAGAGACAGAGACAGAGACAGAGAGAGAGACAGAGACAGAAACAGAGACAGGGACAGAGACAGAGACAGAGACAGAGACAGAGAGAGAGACAGAGGCGGAGACAGAGATAGAGACAGAGACGGAGACAGAGACAGAGACAGAGACAGAGACAGAGACTGAGACAGAGACAGAGACAGAGACAGAGACAGAGACGGAGACAAAGACCGAGACAGAGACAGAGACGGAGACAGAGGCAGAGACAGAGCCAGGGACTGAGACTGAGACAGAGACAGCGGCAGAGACAGAGACAGAGACAGAGACAGAGACACAGACAGAGACAGAGACAGAGACAGAGACAGAGACAGAGACAGAGACAGACACAGAGACTGAGACGGAGACAGAGACACACACAGAGACAGAGACAGAGACAGAGACAGAGACAGACACAGAGACTGAGACGGAGACAGAGACAGAGGGAGAGACAGCGGCAGAGACAGAGACGGAGACAGAGACAGAGACACAGCCAGAGACAGAGACAGAGAGAGAGACAGAGACAGAGACAGAGAGGGAGACAAAGACCGAGAAAGAGACAGTGACGGAGACAGAGGCAGAGACAGAGCCAGGGACTCAGACTGAGACAGAGACAGCGGCAGAGACAGAGACGGACACAGAGACAGAGACACAGACAGAGACAGAGACAGAGACAGAGAGAGAGACAGAGACAGAGGCAGAGACAGAGACGGAGACAAAGACCGAGAAAGAGACAGAGACGGAGACAGAGGCAGAGACAGAGCCAGGGACTGAGACTGAGACAGAGACTGAGACAGAGACAGAGACGGAGACAAGCACCGAGACAGAGACAGAGACGGAGACAGAGGCAGAGACAGAGCCAGGGACAGACACGGAGACAGGGACAGAGGGAGAGACAGCGACAGAGACAGAGACAGAGGCAGAGGCAGAGGCAGAGGCAGAGTCTCAGACAGAGACAGAGACAGAGACAGAGACAGAGACAGAGACAGAGACAGAGACAGAGACGGAGACGGAGACAGAGACAGAGACAGAGACAGAGACAGAGGCAGAGACAGAGAAAGAGATAGAGACAGAGACAGAGACAGAGACAGAGACGGAGACAAAGACCGAGAAAGAGACAGAGACGGAGACAGAGGCAGAGACAGAGACAGAGACAGAGACAGAGACAGAGACGGAGACAGAGGCAGAGACAGAGCCAGGGACAGAGACAGAGATAGAGACAGAGGGAGAGACAGCGACAGAGACAGAGACAGAGACGGAGACAGAGACAGAGACAGAGACAGAGACAGAGACAGAGACAGAGACAGAGACAGAGACAGAGGCAGAGGCAGAGAAAGAGACAGAGACAGAGACGGAGACAGAGACAGAGAAAGAGACAGAGACGGAGACAAAGACCGAGACAGAGACAGAGACGGAGACAGAGGCAGAGACAGAGCCAGGGACAGAGACGGAGACAGAGACAGAGGGAGAGACAGCGACAGAGACAGAGACAGAGACGGAGGCAGAGACAGAGACAGAGACCGAGACAGAGACAGAGACAGAGACAGAGATAGAGACAGAGACAGAGACAGAGACAGAGACAGAGACAGAGACAGAGACAGAGACAGAGTCAGAGACGGAGACAGAGGCAGAGACAGAGCCAGGGACAGAGACAGAGACAGAGACAGAGGGAGAGACAGCGACAGAGGCAGAGACAGAGACGGAGACAGAGACAGAGACAGAGACAGAGACACAGACAGAGGCAGAGAAAGAGACAGAGACAGAGACGGAGACAGAGACAGAGAAAGAGACAGAGACGGAGACAAAGACCGAGACAGAGACAGAGACGGAGACAGAGGCAGAGACAGAGCCAGGGACAGAGACGGAGACAGAGACAGAGGGAGAGACAGCGACAGAGACAGAGACAGAGACGGAGGCAGAGACAGAGACAGAGACCGAGACAGAGACAGAGACAGAGACAGAGATAGAGACAGAGACAGAGACAGAGACAGAGACAGAGACAGAGACAGAGTCAGAGACGGAGACAGAGGCAGAGACAGAGCCAGGGACAGAGACAGAGACAGAGACAGAGGGAGAGACAGCGACAGAGGCAGAGACAGAGACGGAGACAGAGACAGAGACAGAGACAGAGACAGAGACACAGACAGAGACAGAGGCAGAGACAGAGAAAGAGATAGAGACAGAGACAGAGACAGAGACAGAGACGGAGACAAAGACCGAGAAAGAGGCAGAGACGGAGACAGAGGCAGAGACAGAGCCAGGGACTGAGACTGAGACAGAGACAGCGGCAGAGACAGAGACGGACACAGAGACAGAGACACAGACAGAAACAGAGATAGAGACTGAGACAGCGACAGAGACAGAGACTGATACAGAGACAGAGACAAATACAGATACAGAGACGGAGACAGAGACGGAGACAAAGACCGAGACAGAAGCAGAGACACAGACAGAGACAGAGACAGAGACAGAAACAGAGACAGGGACAGAGACAGAGACAGAGACAGAGACAGAGAGAGAGACAGAGGCGGAGACAGAGATAGAGACAAAGACGGAGACAGAGACAGAGACAGAGACTGAGACAGAGACAGAGACAGAGACGGAGACAAAGACCGAGACAGAGACAGAGACGGAGACAAAGGCAGAGACAGAGCCAGGGACAGAGACGGAGACAGAGACAGAGATAGAGACAGAGACAGACACAGAGACAGAGACAGAGACAAAGACGGATATAGAGGCAGAGACAGAGTCAGAGACGGAGACAGAGGCAGAGACAGAGCCAGCGACAGAGACAGAGACAGAGACAGGGGGAGAGACAGCGACAGAGACAGAGACAGAGACGGAGACGGAGACAGAGACAGAGACAGAGACAGAGACAGAGACAGAGACAGAGACAGAGACAGAGACAGAGACAGAGACAGAGACAGAGACAGAAACAGAGACAGAGACAGAGACGGAGACAAAGTCCGAGAAAGAGACAGAGACGGAGACAGGGGCAGAGACAGAGACAGGGACTGAGACTGAGACAGAGACAGCGGCAGAGACAGAGACGGACACAGAGACAGAGACACAGACAGAGACAGAGACAGAGACTGAGACAGAGACAGAGACAGAGACAGAGACAGAGACAGAGACAGGGACAGAGACAGAGACAGAGACAGATGCATAGAGAGAGACGGAGACAGAGACAGCGACAGGGCCAGGGAGAGGGACGGGGCAGAGGCAGAGGCAGAGACAGAGACGGAGACAAAGACCGAGACAGAGACAGAGACGGAGACAGAGGCAGAGACAGAGCCAGGGACAGACACGGAGACAGGGACAGAGGGAGAGGCAGCGACAGAGACAGAGACAGAGGCAGAGGCAGAGGCAGAGGCAGAGTCTCAGACAGAGACAGAGACAGAGACAGAGACGGAGACAAAGACCGAGACAGAGGCAGAGACACAGACACAGACAGAGACACAGACAGAGACAGAGACAGAGACAGAGACAGAGACAGAGACAGAGACAGAGACAGGGACAGAGACAGAGACGGAGACAAAGACCGAGACAGAGGCAGAGACACAGACACAGACAGAGACACAGACAGAGACAGAGACAGAGACAGAGACAGAGACAGAGACAGAGACAGAGACAGAGACAGAGACAGAGACAGAGACAGAGACAGAGACAGAGACAGAGACGGAGACAAAGACCGAGACAGAGGCAGAGACACAGACACAGACAGAGACACAGACAGAGACAGAGACAGAGACAGAGACAGAGACAGAGACAGAGACAGAGACAGAGACAGAGACAGAGACAGAGACAGAGACAGAGACGGAGACAAAGACCGAGACAGAGACAGAGACGGAGACAGAGGCAGAGACAGAGCCAGGGACTGAGACTGAGACAGAGACAGCGGCAGAGACAGAGACAGAGACAGAGACAGAGACAGAGACAGAGACAGAGACAGAGACAGAGACAGAGACAGAGACAGAGACAGAGACAGACACAGAGACCGAGACGGAGACAGAGACAGAGGGAGAGACAGCGACAGAGACTGAGACAGAGACAGAGACAGAGACAGAGACAGGGACAGAGAGAGAGACAGAGACAGAGACAGAGGCAGAGGCAGAGACAGAGACGGAGACAAAGACCGAGACAGAGACAGAGACGGAGACAGAGGCAGAGACAGAGCCAGGGACAGACACGGAGACAGGGACAGAGGGAGAGGCAGCGACAGAGACAGAGACGGAGACAGAGGCAGAGACAGAGCCAGGGACTGAGACTGAGACAGAGACAGCGGCAGAGACAGAGACAGAGACAGAGACAGAGACAGAGACAGAGACGGAGACGGAGACAGAGACAGAGACAGAGACAGAGACAGAGACAGAGACAGAGACAGAGACAGAGACAGAAGCAGAGACAGCGACAGAGACGGAGACAAAGACCGAGAAAGAGACAGAGACGGAGACAGAGGCAGAGACAGAGCCAGGGACTGAGACTGAGACAGAGACAGAGACAGAGACAGAAACAGAGACAGGGACAGAGACAGAGACAGAGACAGAGACCGAGAGAGAGACAGAGACAGAGACACAGGCAGAGACGGAGACAGAGACTGAGACAGAGACAGAGACAGAGACAGAGACAGAGACAGAGACAGAGACAGAGACAGAGACAGAGACAGAGACAGATGCATAGACAGAGACAGAGACAGAGACAGAGACAGATGCATAGACAGAGACGGAGACAGAGACAGCGACAGGGCCAGGGAGAGGGACGGGGCAGAGACAGAGGCAGAGACAGAGACAGAGGCAGAGACAGGAACAGAGACAGAGTCAGATACGGGGACAGAGACAGAGGCAGAGACAGAGACAGAGACAGAGACAGAGACGGAGACAAAGACCGAGACAGAGACAGAGACGGAGACAGAGGCAGAGACAGAGCCAGGGACAGACACGGAGACAGGGACAGGGGGAGAGACAGCGACAGAGACAGAGACAGAGGCAGAGGCAGAGGCAGAGTCTCAGACAGGGACAGAGACAGAGACAGAGACAGAGACGGAGACAAAGACCGAGACAGAGGCAGAGACACAGACACAGACAGAGACACAGACAGAGACAGAGACAGAGACAGAGACAGAGACAGAGACAGAGACAGAGACAGAGACAGAGACAGAGACAGAGACAGAGACAGAGGCAGAGACAGAGCCAGGGACAGACACGGAGACAGGGACAGAGGGAGAGACAGCGACAGAGACAGAGACAGAGGCAGAGGCAGAGGCAGAGGCAGAGTCTCAGACAGAGACAGAGACAGAGACAGAGACAGAGACAGAGACGAAGACCGAGACAGAGGCAGAGACACAGACACAGACAGAGACACAGACAGAGACAGAGACAGAGACAGAGACAGAGACAGAGACAGAGACAGAGACAGAGCCAGAGACAGAGACAGAGACAGAGGCAGAGGCAGAGACAGAGCCAGGGACAGACACGGAGACAGAGACAGCGGCAGAGACAGAGACAGAGACAGAGACAGAGACACAGACAGAGACAGAGACAGAGACAGAGACAGAGACAGAGACAGAGACAGAGACAGAGACAGAGACAGAGACAGAGACAGAGACAGAGACAGAGACAGACACAGAGACTGAGACGGAGACAGAGACAGAGGGAGAGACAGCGACAGAGACTGAGACAGAGACAGAGACAGAGACAGGGACAGAGACAGAGACAGAGACGGACACAGAGACAGAGACGGAGACAGAGACAGAGACAGAGACAGAGACGGAGACAGAGACAGAGACAGAGACAGAGACAGAGACAGAGACAGAGACAGAGACAGAGACGGAGACAGAGGCAGAGACAGAGCCAGGGACAGAGACAGAGACAGAGACAGAGGGAGAGACAGCGACAGAGACAGAGACAGAGACAGAGACGGAGACAGAGACAGAGACAGAGACAGAGACAGAGGCAGAGACAGAGAAAGAGACAGAGACAGAGACAGAGACAGAGACAGAGACAGAGACAGAGACAGAGACAGGGACAGAGACACAGACAGAGACAGAGACAGAGACAGAGACGGAGACAGAGGCAAAGACAGAGCCAGGGACAGAGTCGGAGACAGAGACAGAGGGAGAGACAGCGACAGAGGCAGAGACAGAAACAGAGACAGAGACAGTTACGGGGACAGAGACAGAGGCAGAGACAGAGACACAGACAGAGACTGAGACAGAGACAGAGACAGCGGCAGAGACAGAGACGGAGACAGAGACAGAGACACAGACAGAGACAGGGACAAAAACAGAGACAGAGACGGAGACAGAGACGGAGACAAAGACCGTGACAGGGACAGAGACGGAGACAGAGGCAGAGACAGAGCCAGGGACAGAGACAGAAACAGAGTCAGAGACGGAGAAAGAGGCAGAGATAGAGACAGAGACAGAGACGGAGACAGAGACAGAGACAGAGACAGAGACAGAGACAGAGACAGAGACAGCGACAGAGACAGAGACAGAGACAGAAACAGAGACAGGGACAGAGACAGAGGCAGAGACAGAGACAGAGACAGAGGCAGAGACAGAGATAGAGACAGAGACGGAGACAGAGACAGAGACAGAGACTGAGACAGAGACAGAGACAGAGACGGAGACAAAGACCGAGACAGAGACAGAGACGGAGACAGAGGCAGAGACAGAGCCAGGGACAGAGACGGAGACAGAGACAGAGATAGAGACAGAGACAGACACAGAGACAGAGACAGAGACAAAGACGGAGATAGAGGCAGAGACAGAGTCAGAGACGGAGACAGAGGCAGAGACAGAGCCAGGGACAGAGACAGAGACAGAGACAGTGGGAGAGACAGCGACAGAGACAGAGACAGAGACGGAGACGGAGACAGAGACAGAGACAGAGACAGAGACAGAGACAGAGACAGAGACAGAGACAGAGACAGAGACAGAAACAGAGACAGAGACAGAGACGGAGACAAAGACCGAGAAAGAGACAGAGACGGAGACAGGGGCAGAGACAGAGCCAGGGACTGAGACTGAGACAGAGACAGCGGCAGAGACAGAGACGGACACAGAGACAGAGACACAGACAGAGACAGAGACAGAGACTGAGACAGAGACAGAGACAGAGACAGAGACAGAGACAGAGACAGAGACAGAGACAGAGACAGAGACAGAGACAGAGACAGAGACAGAGACAGAGACAGATGCATAGAGAGAGACGGAGACAGAGACAGCGACAGGGCCAGGGAGAGGGACGGGGCAGAGACAGAGGCAGAGACAGAGACAGAGACAGAGACAGAGGCAGAGACAGAAACAGAGACAGAGACAGATACGGGGACAGAGACAGAGGCAGAGACAGAGACAGAGACAGAGACAGAGACGGAGACAAAGACCGAGACAGAGACAGAGACGGAGACAGAGGCAGAGACAGAGCCAGGGACAGACACGGAGACAGGGACAGAGGGAGAGACAGCGACAGAGACAGAGACAGAGGCAGAGGCAGAGGCAGAGTCTCAGACAGAGACAGAGACAGAGACAGAGACGGAGACAAAGACCGAGACAGAGGCAGAGACACAGACACAGACAGAGACACAGACAGAGACAGAGACAGAGACAGAGACAGAGACGGAGACAAAGACCGAGACAGAGACAGAGACGGAGACAGAGGCAGAGACAGAGCCAGGGACAGAGACGGAGACAGAGACAGAGATAGAGACAGAGACAGACACAGAGACAGAGACAGAGACAAAGACGGAGATAGAGGCAGAGACAGAGTCAGAGACGGAGACAGAGGCAGAGATAGAGCCAGGGACAGACACGGAGACAGGGACAGAGGGAGAGACAGCGACAGAGACAGAGACAGAGGCAGAGGCAGAGGCAGAGGCAGAGTCTCAGACAGAGACAGAGACAGGGACAGAGACAGAGACGGAGACAAAGACCGAGACAGAGGCAGAGACACAGACACAGACAGAGACACAGACAGAGACAGAGACAGAGACAGAGACAGAGACAGAGACAGAGACAGAGACAGAGACAGAGACAGAGACAGAGACAGAGACAGAGACAGAGACAGAGACAGAGACAGAGACAGAGACAGAGACAGAGACAGAGACGGAGACAAAGACCGAGACAGAGGCAGAGACACAGACACAGACAGAGACACAGACAGAGACAGAGACAGAGACAGAGACAGAGACGGAGACAAAGACCGAGACAGAGACAGAGACGGAGACAGAGGCAGAGACAGAGCCAGGGACTGAGACTGAGACAGAGACAGCGGCAGAGACAGAGACAGAGACAGAGACAGAGACAGAGACAGAGACAGAGACAGAGACAGAGACAGAGACAGAGACAGACACAGAGACCGAGACGGAGACAGAGACAGAGGGAGAGACAGCGACAGAGACTGAGACAGAGGCAGAGACAGAGACAGAGACAGGGACAGAGAGAGAGACAGAGACAGAGACAGAGGCAGAGGCAGAGACAGAGACGGAGACAAAGACCGAGACAGAGACAGAGACGGAGACAGAGGCAGAGACAGAGCCAGGGACAGACACGGAGACAGGGACAGAGGGAGAGGCAGCGACAGAGACAGAGACAGAGGCAGAGGCAGAGGCAGAGGCAGAGTCTCAGACAGAGACAGAGGCAGAGACAGAGCCAGGGACAGACACGGAGACAGGGACAGAGGGAGAGACAGCGACAGAGACAGAGACAGAGGCAGAGGCAGAGGCAGAGGCAGAGTCTCAGACAGAGACAGAGACAGGGACAGAGACAGAGACGGAGACAAAGACCGAGACAGAGGCAGAGACACAGACACAGACAGAGACACAGACAGAGACAGAGACAGACACAGAGACAGAGACAGAGACAGAGACGGAGACAAAGACCGAGACAGAGACAGAGACGGAGACAGAGGCAGAGACAGAGCCAGGGACTGAGACTGAGACAGAGACAGCGGCAGAGACAGAGACAGAGACAGAGACAGAGACAGAGACAGAGACGGAGACGGAGACAGAGACAGAGACAGAGACAGAGACAGAGACAGAGACAGAGACAGAGACAGAGACAGAGACAGAGACAGAGACAGAAGCAGAGACAGCGACAGAGACGGAGACAAAGACCGAGAAAGAGACAGAGACGGAGACAGAGGCAGAGACAGAGCCAGGGACTGAGACTGAGACAGAGACAGAGACAGAGACAGAAACAGAGACAGGGACAGAGACAGAGACAGAGACAGAGACCGAGAGAGAGACAGAGACAGAGACACAGGCAGAGACGGAGACAGAGACTGAGACAGAGACAGAGACAGAGACAGAGACAGAGACAGAGACAGAGACAGAGACAGAGACAGAGACAGAGACAGAGACAGATGCATAGACAGAGACAGAGACAGAGACAGAGACAGATGCATAGACAGAGACGGAGACAGAGACAGCGACAGGGCCAGGGAGAGGGACGGGGCAGAGACAGAGGCAGAGACAGAGACAGAGGCAGAGACAGGAACAGAGACAGAGTCAGATACGGGGACAGAGACAGAGGCAGAGACAGAGACAGAGACAGAGACAGAGACGGAGACAAAGACCGAGACAGAGACAGAGACAGAGACGGAGACAGAGGCAGAGACAGAGGCAGAGACACAGACACAGACAGAGACACAGACAGAGACAGAGACAGAGACAGAGACAGAGACAGAGACAGAGACAGAGACAGAGACAGAGACAGAGACAGACACAGAGACAGAGACAGAGACAGAGACGGAGACAAAGACCGAGACAGAAACAGAGACGGAGACAGAGGCAGAGACAGAGACGGAGACAGAGGCAGAGACAGAGGCAGCGGCAGAGACAGAGACAGAGACAGAGACAGAGACAGAGACAGAGACAGAGACAGAGACAGAGACAGAGACAGAGACAGAGACAGAGACTGAGACGGAGACAGAGACAGAGGGAGAGACAGCGACAGAGACTGAGACAGAGACAGAGACAGAGACAGGGACAGAGAGAGAGACAGAGAGAGAGACAGAGGCAGAGGCAGAGACAGATATAGAGACAGAGACGGAGACAGAGACAGAGACAGAGACTGAGACTGAGACAGAGACAGCGGCAGAGACAGAGACGGAGACAGAGACAGAGACAAAGACCGAGACAGAGACAGAGACGGAGACAGAGACAGAGACAGACACAGAGACTGAGACGGAGACAGAGACCGAGAAAGAGACAGAGACGGAGACAGGGGCAGAGACAGAGCCAGGGACTGAGACTGAGACAGAGACAGCGGCAGAGACAGAGACGGACACAGAGACAGAGACACAGACAGAGACAGAGACAGAGACTGAGACAGAGACAGAGACAGAGACAGAGACAGAGACAGAGACAGAGACAGAGACAGAGACAGAGACAGAGACAGAGACAGAGACAGAGACAGAGACAGATGCATAGAGAGAGACGGAGACAGAGACAGCGACAGGGCCAGGGAGAGGGACGGGGCAGAGACAGAGGCAGAGACAGAGACAGAGACAGAGACAGAGGCAGAGACAGAAACAGAGACAGAGACAGATACGGGGACAGAGACAGAGGCAGAGACAGAGACAGAGACAGAGACAGAGACGGAGACAAAGACCGAGACAGAGACAGAGACGGAGACAGAGGCAGAGACAGAGCCAGGGACAGACACGGAGACAGGGACAGAGGGAGAGACAGCGACAGAGACAGAGACAGAGGCAGAGGCAGAGGCAGAGTCTCAGACAGAGACAGAGACAGAGACAGAGACGGAGACAAAGACCGAGACAGAGGCAGAGACACAGACACAGACAGAGACACAGACAGAGACAGAGACAGAGACAGAGACAGAGACGGAGACAGAGGCAGAGACAGAGCCAGGGACAGAGACGGAGACAGAGACAGAGATAGAGACAGAGACAGACACAGAGACAGAGACAGAGACAAAGACGGAGATAGAGGCAGAGACAGAGTCAGAGACGGAGACAGAGGCAGAGATAGAGCCAGGGACAGACACGGAGACAGGGACAGAGGGAGAGACAGCGACAGAGACAGAGACAGAGGCAGAGGCAGAGGCAGAGGCAGAGTCTCAGACAGAGACAGAGACAGGGACAGAGACAGAGACGGAGACAAAGACCGAGACAGAGGCAGAGACACAGACACAGACAGAGACACAGACAGAGACAGAGACAGAGACAGAGACAGAGACAGAGACAGAGACAGAGACAGAGACAGAGACAGAGACAGAGACAGAGACAGAGACAGAGACAGAGACAGAGACAGAGACAGAGACAGAGACAGAGACGGAGACAAAGACCGAGACAGAGACAGAGACGGAGACAGAGGCAGAGACAGAGCCAGGGACAGACACGGAGACAGGGACAGAGGGAGAGGCAGCGACAGAGACAGAGACAGAGGCAGAGGCAGAGGCAGAGGCAGAGTCTCAGACAGAGACAGAGGCAGAGACAGAGCCAGGGACAGACACGGAGACAGGGACAGAGGGAGAGACAGCGACAGAGACAGAGACAGAGGCAGAGGCAGAGGCAGAGGCAGAGTCTCAGACAGAGACAGAGACAGGGACAGAGACAGAGACGGAGACAAAGACCGAGACAGAAACAGAGACGGAGACAGAGGCAGAGACAGAGACGGAGACAGAGGCAGAGACAGAGGCAGCGGCAGAGACAGAGACAGAGACAGAGACAGAGACAGAGACAGAGACAGAGACAGAGACAGAGACAGAGACAGAGACAGAGACAGAGACAGAGACTGAGACGGAGACAGAGACAGAGGGAGAGACAGCGACAGAGACTGAGACAGAGACAGAGACAGAGACAGGGACAGAGAGAGAGACAGAGAGAGAGACAGAGGCAGAGGCAGAGACAGATATAGAGACAGAGACGGAGACAGAGACAGAGACAGAGACTGAGACTGAGACAGAGACAGCGGCAGAGACAGAGACGGAGACAGAGACAGAGACAAAGACCGAGACAGAGACAGAGACGGAGACAGAGACAGAGACAGAGACAGACACAGAGACTGAGACGGAGACAGAGACAGAGGGAGAGACAGCGACAGAGACTGAGACAGAGACAGAGACAGAGACAGGGACAGAGACAGAGACAGAGACGGACACAGAGACAGAGACGGAGACAGAGACAGAGACAGAGACAGAGACGGAGACAGAGACAGAGACAGAGACAGAGACAGAGACAGAGACAGAGACAGAGACAGAGACAGAGACGGAGACAGAGGCAGAGACAGAGCCAGGGACAGAGACAGAGACAGAGACAGAGGGAGAGACAACGACAGAGACAGAGACAGAGACAGAGACGGAGACAGAGACAGAGACAGAGACAGAGACAGAGACAGAGACAGAGGCAGAGACAGAGAAAGAGACAGAGACACAGACAGAGACAGGGACAAAAACAGAGACAGAGACGGAGACAGAGACGGAGACAAAGACCGTGACAGGGACAGAGACGGAGACAGAGGCAGAGACAGAGCCAGGGACAGAGACAGAAACAGAGTCAGAGACGGAGACAGAGGCAGAGATAGAGACAGAGACAGAGACGGAGACAGAGACAGAGACAGAGACAGAGACAGAGACAGAGACAGAGACAGAGACAGAGACAGATACGGGGACAGAGACAGAAACAGAGACAGGGACAGAGACAGAGACAGAGACAGAGACAGAGAGAGAGACAGAGGCAGAGACAGAGATAGAGACAGAGACAGAGACAGAGACAGAGACAGAGACAGAGACAGAGACAGAGACAGAGACAGAGACAGAAACAGAGACAGAGACAGAGACGGAGACAAAGACCGAGAAAGAGACAGAGACGGAGACAGGGGCAGAGACAGAGCCTGGGACTGAGACTGAGACAGAGACAGCGGCAGAGACAGAGACGGACACAGAGACAGAGACACAGACAGAGACAGAGACAGAGACAGAGACTGAGACAGAGACAGAGACAGAGACAGAGACAGAGACAGGGACAGAGACAGAGAAAGAGACAGATGCATAGAGAGAGACGGAGACAGAGACAGCGACAGGGCCAGGGAGAGGGACGGGGCAGAGACAGAGGCAGAGACAGAGACAGAGACAGAGACAGAGACAGAGACAGAGGCAGAGACAGAAACAGAGACAGAGACAGATACGGGGACAGAGACAGAGGCAGAGACAGAGACAGAGCCAGAGACAGAGACAGAGACAGAGGCAGAGGCAGAGACAGAGCCAGGGACAGACACGGAGACAGAGACAGCGGCAGAGACAGAGACAGAGACAGAGACAGAGACACAGACAGAGACAGAGACAGAGACAGAGACAGAGACAGAGACAGAGACAGAGACAGAGACAGAGACAGAGACAGAGACAGAGACAGAGACAGAGACAGAGACAGAGACAGACACAGAGACTGAGACGGAGACAGAGACAGAGGGAGAGACAGCGACAGAGACTGAGACAGAGACAGAGACAGAGACAGGGACAGAGACAGAGACAGAGACGGACACAGAGACAGAGACGGAGACAGAGACAGAGACAGAGACAGAGACGGAGACAGAGACAGAGACAGAGACAGAGACAGAGACAGAGACAGAGACAGAGACAGAGACAGAGACGGAGACAGAGGCAGAGACAGAGCCAGGGACAGAGACAGAGACAGAGACAGAGGGAGAGACAGCGACAGAGACAGAGACAGAGACAGAGACGGAGACAGAGACAGAGACAGAGACAGAGACAGAGACAGAGGCAGAGACAGAGAAAGAGACAGAGACAGAGACAGAGACAGAGACAGAGACAGAGACAGAGACAGAGACAGAGACGGAGACAAAGACCGAGACAGAGACAGAGACGGAGACAGAGGCAGAGACAGAGCCAGGGACAGAGACGGAGACAGACACAGAGGGAGAGACAGCGACAGGGACAGAGACACAGACAGAGACAGAGACAGAGACAGAGACGGAGACAGAGGCAAAGACAGAGCCAGGGACAGAGTCGGAGACAGAGACAGAGGGAGAGACAGCGACAGAGGCAGAGACAGAAACAGAGACAGAGACAGTTACGGGGACAGAGACAGAGGCAGAGACAGAGACACAGACAGAGACGGACACAGAGACAGAGACTGAGACAGAGACAGAGACAGCGGCAGAGACAGAGACGGAGACAGAGACAGAGACACAGACAGAGACAGGGACAAAAACAGAGACAGAGACGGAGACAGAGACGGAGACAAAGACCGTGACAGGGACAGAGACGGAGACAGAGGCAGAGACATAGCCAGGGACAGAGACAGAAACAGAGTCAGAGACGGAGACAGAGGCAGAGATAGAGACAGAGACAGAGACGGAGACAGAGACAGAGACAGAGACAGAGACAGAGACAGAGACAGAGACAGCGACAGAGACAGAGACAGAGACAGAAACAGAGACAGGGACAGAGACAGAGGCAGAGACAGAGACAGAGACAGAGGCAGAGACAGAGATAGAGACAGAGACGGAGACAGAGACAGAGACAGAGACTGAGACAGAGACAGAGACAGAGACGGAGACAAAGACCGAGACAGAGACAGAGACGGAGACAGAGGCAGAGACAGAGCCAGGGACAGAGACGGAGACAGAGACAGAGATAGAGACAGAGACAGACACAGAGACAGAGACAGAGACAAAGACGGAGATAGAGGCAGAGACAGAGTCAGAGACGGAGACAGAGGCAGAGACAGAGCCAGGGACAGAGACAGAGACAGAGACAGTGGGAGAGACAGCGACAGAGACAGAGACAGAGACGGAGACGGAGACAGAGACAGAGACAGAGACAGAGACAGAGACAGAGACAGAGACAGAGACAGAGACAGAGACAGAGACAGAAACAGAGACAGAGACAGAGACGGAGACAAAGACCGAGAAAGAGACAGAGACGGAGACAGGGGCAGAGACAGAGCCAGGGACTGAGACTGAGACAGAGACCGCGGCAGAGACAGAGACGGACACAGAGACAGAGACACAGACAGAGACAGAGACAGAGACTGAGACAGAGACAGAGACAGAGACAGAGACAGAGACAGAGACAGAGACAGAGACAGAGACAGAGACAGAGACAGAGACAGAGACAGAGACAGAGACAGAGACAGAGACAGATGCATAGAGAGAGACGGAGACAGAGACAGCGACAGGGCCAGGGAGAGGGACGGGGCAGAGACAGAGGCAGAGACAGAGACAGAGACAGAGACAGAGGCAGAGACAGAAACAGAGACAGAGACAGATACGGGGACAGAGACAGAGGCAGCGACAGAGACAGAGACAGAGACAGAGACGGAGACAAAGACCGAGACAGAGACAGAGACGGAGACAGAGGCAGAGACAGAGCCAGGGACAGACACGGAGACAGGGACAGAGGGAGAGACAGCGACAGAGACAGAGACAGAGGCAGAGGCAGAGGCAGAGTCTCAGACAGAGACAGAGACAGAGACAGAGACGGAGACAAAGACCGAGACAGAGGCAGAGACACAGACACAGACAGAGACACAGACAGAGACAGAGACAGAGACAGAGACAGAGACGGAGACAAAGACCGAGACAGAGACAGAGACGGAGACAGAGGCAGAGACAGAGCCAGGGACAGAGACGGAGACAGAGACAGAGATAGAGACAGAGACAGACACAGAGACAGAGACAGAGACAAAGACGGAGATAGAGGCAGAGACAGAGTCAGAGACGGAGACAGAGGCAGAGATAGAGCCAGGGACAGAGACAGAGACAGAGACAGTGGGAGAGACAGCGACAGAGACAGAGACAGAGACGGAGACGGAGACAGAGACAGAGACAGAGACAGAGACAGAGACGGAGACAAAGACCGAGACAGAGACAGAGACGGAGACAGAGGCAGAGACAGAGCCAGGGACAGACACGGAGACAGGGACAGAGGGAGAGACAGCGACAGAGACAGAGACAGAGGCAGAGGCAGAGGCAGAGTCTCAGACAGAGACAGAGACAGAGACAGAGACGGAGACAAAGACCGAGACAGAGGCAGAGACACAGACACAGACAGAGACACAGACAGAGACAGAGACAGAGACAGAGACAGAGACGGAGACAAAGACCGAGACAGAGACAGAGACGGAGACAGAGGCAGAGACAGAGCCAGGGACAGAGACGGAGACAGAGACAGAGATAGAGACAGAGACAGACACAGAGACAGAGACAGAGACAAAGACGGAGATAGAGGCAGAGACAGAGTCAGAGACGGAGACAGAGGCAGAGATAGAGCCAGGGACAGAGACAGAGACAGAGACAGTGGGAGAGACAGCGACAGAGACAGAGACAGAGACGGAGACGGAGACAGAGACAGAGACAGAGACAGAGACAGAGACAGAGACAGAGACAGAGACAGAGACAGAGACAGAGACAGAGACAGAGACAGAGACAGAGACAGAGACAGAAACAGAGACAGAGACAGAGACGGAGACAAAGACCGAGAAAGAGACAGAGACGGAGACAGGGGCAGAGACAGAGCCAGGGACTGAGACTGAGACAGAGACAGCGGCAGAGACAGAGACGGACACAGAGACAGAGACACAGACAGAGACAGAGACAGAGACTGAGACAGAGACAGAGACAGAGACAGAGACAGAGACAGAGACAGAGACAGAGACAGAGACAGAGACAGAGACAGAGACAGAGACAGAGACAGAGACAGAGACAGAGACAGAGACAGATGCATAGAGAGAGACGGAGACAGAGACAGCGACAGGGCCAGGGAGAGGGACGGGGCAGAGACAGAGGCAGAGACAGAGACAGAGACAGAGACAGAGGCAGAGACAGAAACAGAGACAGAGACAGATACGGGGACAGAGACAGAGGCAGAGACAGAGACAGAGACAGAGACAGAGACGGAGACAAAGACCGAGACAGAGACAGAGACGGAGACAGAGGCAGAGACAGAGCCAGGGACAGGCACGGAGACAGGGACAGAGGGAGAGACAGCGACAGAGACAGAGACAGAGGCAGAGGCAGAGGCAGAGTCTCAGACAGAGACAGAGACAGAGACAGAGACGGAGACAAAGACCGAGACAGAGGCAGAGACACAGACACAGACAGAGACACAGACAGAGACAGAGACAGAGACAGAGACAGACACAGAGGCAGAGACAGAGACAGAGACAGAGACAGAGACAGAGACAGAGACAGAGACAGAGACAGAGACAGAGACAGAGACAGAGACAGAGACAGAGACAGAGACAGAGACAGAGACAGAGACAGAGACAGAGACAGAGACAGAGACAGAGACAGAGACGGAAACAGAGGCAGAGACAGAGCCAGGGACAGAGACAGAGACAGAGACAGAGGGAGAGACAGCGACAGAGACAGAGACGGAGACGGAGACAGAGACAGAGACAGAGACAGAGACAGAGACAGAGACAGAGAAAGAGACAGAGACAGAGACAGAAACAGAGACAGAGACAGAGACGGAGACAAAGACCGAGAAAGAGACAGAGACGGAGACAGGGGCAGAGACAGAGCCAGGGACTGAGACTGAGACAGAGACAGCGGCAGAGACAGAGACGGACACAGAGACAGAGACACAGACAGAGACAGAGACAGAGACAGAGACTGAGACAGAGACAGAGACAGAGACAGAGACAGAGACAGAGACAGAGACAGGGACAGAGACAGAGACAGAGACAGATGCATAGACAGAGACGGAGACAGAGACAGCGACAGGGCCAGGGAGAGGGACGGGGCAGAGACAGAGGCAGAGACAGAGACAGAGACAGAGACAGAGGCAGAGACAGAGACAGATACGGGGACAGAGACAGAGGCAGAGACAGAGACAGAGACAGAGACAGAGGCGGAGACAAAGACCGAGACAGAGACAGAGACGGAGACAGAGGCAGAGACAGAGCCAGGGACAGACACGGAGACAGGGACAGGGGGAGAGACAGCGACAGAGACAGAGACAGAGGCAGAGGCAGAGGCAGAGTCTCAGACAGAGACAGAGACAGAGACAGAGACAGAGACGGAGACAAAGACCGAGACAGAGGCAGAGACACAGACACAGACAGAGACACAGACAGAGACAGAGACAGAGACAGAGACAGAGACAGATGCATAGAGAGAGACGGAGACAGAGACAGCGACAGGGCCAGGGAGAGGGACGGGGCAGAGACAGAGGCAGAGACAGAGACAGAGACAGAGACAGAGGCAGAGACAGAAACAGAGACAGAGACAGATACGGGGACAGAGACAGAGGCAGAGACAGAGACAGAGACAGAGACAGAGACGGAGACAAAGACCGAGACAGAGACAGAGACGGAGACAGAGGCAGAGACAGAGCCAGGGACAGGCACGGAGACAGGGACAGAGGGAGAGACAGCGACAGAGACAGAGACAGAGGCAGAGGCAGAGGCAGAGTCTCAGACAGAGACAGAGACAGAGACAGAGACGGAGACAAAGACCGAGACAGAGGCAGAGACACAGACACAGACAGAGACACAGACAGAGACAGAGACAGAGACAGAGACAGACACAGAGGCAGAGACAGAGACAGAGACAGAGACAGAGACAGAGACAGAGACAGAGACAGAGACAGAGACAGAGACAGAGACAGAGACAGAGACAGAGACAGAGACAGAGACAGAGACGGAGACAGAGGCAGAGACAGAGCCAGGGACAGAGACAGAGACAGAGACAGAGGGAGAGACAGCGACAGAGACAGAGACGGAGACGGAGACAGAGACAGAGACAGAGACAGAGACAGAGACAGAGACAGAGACAGAGACAGAGACAGAGACAGAGACAGAGACAGAGACAGAGACAGAGACAGAGACAGAAACAGAGACAGAGACAGAGACGGAGACAGAGACAGAGACAGAGACAGAGACAGAGACAGAGACAGAGACAGAGACAGGGACAGAGACAGAGACAGAGACAGATGCATAGACAGAGACGGAGACAGAGACAGCGACAGGGCCAGGGAGAGGGACGGGGCAGAGACAGAGGCAGAGACAGAGACAGAGACAGAGACAGAGGCAGAGACAGAGACAGATACGGGGACAGAGACAGAGGCAGAGACAGAGACAGAGACAGAGACAGAGGCGGAGACAAAGACCGAGACAGAGACAGAGACGGAGACAGAGGCAGAGACAGAGCCAGGGACAGACACGGAGACAGGGACAGGGGGAGAGACAGCGACAGAGACAGAGACAGAGACAGAGACAGAGACAGAGACAGAGACAGAGACAGAGACAGAGACAGAGACAGAGACAGAGACAGAGACAGAGACAGAGACAGAGACAGAGACAGAGACAGAGACAGAGACAGAGACAGAGACGGAGACAAAGACCGGGACAGAGACAGAGACGGAGACAGAGGCAGAGACAGAGCCAGGGACTGAGACTGAGACCGAGACAGCGGCAGAGACAGAGACAGAGACAGAGACAGAGACACAGACAGAGACAGAGACAGAGACAGAGACAGAGACAGAGACAGAGACAGAGACAGAGACAGAGACGGAGACAGAGGCAGAGACAGAGCCAGGGACAGACACGGAGACAGGGACAGAGGGAGAGACAGCGACAGAGACAGAGACAGAGGCAGAGGCAGAGGCAGAGTCTCAGACAGAGACAGAGACAGAGACAGAGACGGAGACAAAGACCGAGACAGAGGCAGAGACACAGACACAGACAGAGACACAGACAGAGACAGAGACAGAGACAGAGACAGAGACGGAGACAAAGACCGAGACAGAGACAGAGACGGAGACAGAGGCAGAGACAGAGCCAGGGACAGAGACGGAGACAGAGACAGAGATAGAGACAGAGACAGACACAGAGACAGAGACAGAGACAAAGACGGAGATAGAGGCAGAGACAGAGTCAGAGACGGAGACAGAGGCAGAGATAGAGCCAGGGACAGAGACAGAGACAGAGACAGTGGGAGAGACAGCGACAGAGACAGAGACAGAGACGGAGACGGAGACAGAGACAGAGACAGAGACAGAGACAGAGACGGAGACAAAGACCGAGACAGAGACAGAGACGGAGACAGAGGCAGAGACAGAGCCAGGGACAGACACGGAGACAGGGACAGAGGGAGAGACAGCGACAGAGACAGAGACAGAGGCAGAGGCAGAGGCAGAGTCTCAGACAGAGACAGAGACAGAGACAGAGACGGAGACAAAGACCGAGACAGAGGCAGAGACACAGACACAGACAGAGACACAGACAGAGACAGAGACAGAGACAGAGACAGAGACAGAGACGGAGACAAAGACCGAGACAGAGACAGAGACGGAGACAGAGGCAGAGACAGAGCCAGGGACAGAGACGGAGACAGAGACAGAGATAGAGACAGAGACAGACACAGAGACAGAGACAGAGACAAAGACGGAGATAGAGGCAGAGACAGAGTCAGAGACGGAGACAGAGGCAGAGATAGAGCCAGGGACAGAGACAGAGACAGAGACAGTGGGAGAGACAGCGACAGAGACAGAGACAGAGACGGAGACGGAGACAGAGACAGAGACAGAGACAGAGACAGAGACAGAGACAGAGACAGAGACAGAGACAGAGACAGAGACAGAGACAGAGACAGAGACAGAAACAGAGACAGAGACAGAGACGGAGACAAAGACCGAGAAAGAGACAGAGACGGAGACAGGGGCAGAGACAGAGCCAGGGACTGAGACTGAGACAGAGACAGCGGCAGAGACAGAGACGGACACAGAGACAGAGACACAGACAGAGACAGAGACAGAGACTGAGACAGAGACAGAGACAGAGACAGAGATAGAGACAGAGACAGAGACAGAGACAGAGACAGAGACAGAGACAGAGACAGAGACAGAGACAGAGACAGAGACAGAGACAGAGACAGATGCATAGAGAGAGACGGAGACAGAGACAGCGACAGGGCCAGGGAGAGGGACGGGGCAGAGACAGAGGCAGAGACAGAGACAGAGACAGAGACAGAGGCAGAGACAGAAACAGAGACAGAGACAGATACGGGGACAGAGACAGAGGCAGAGACAGAGACAGAGACAGAGACAGAGACGGAGACAAAGACCGAGACAGAGACAGAGACGGAGACAGAGGCAGAGACAGAGCCAGGGACAGGCACGGCGACAGGGACAGAGGGAGAGACAGCGACAGAGACAGAGACAGAGGCAGAGGCAGAGGCAGAGTCTCAGACAGAGACAGAGACAGAGACAGAGACGGAGACAAAGACCGAGACAGAGGCAGAGACACAGACACAGACAGAGACACAGACAGAGACAGAGACAGAGACAGAGACAGACACAGAGGCAGAGACAGAGACAGAGACAGAGACAGAGACAGAGACAGAGACAGAGACAGAGACAGAGACAGAGACAGAGACAGAGACAGAGACAGAGACAGAGACAGAGACAGAGACAGAGACAGAGACAGAGACGGAGACAGAGGCAGAGACAGAGCCAGGGACAGAGACAGAGACAGAGACAGAGGGAGAGACAGCGACAGAGACAGAGACGGAGACGGAGACAGAGACAGAGACAGAGACAGAGACAGAGACAGAGACAGAGACAGAGACAGAGACAGAGACAGAGACAGAGACAGAGACAGAGACAGAGACAGAGACAGAGACAGAGACAGAGACAGAGACAGAAACAGAGACAGAGACAGAGACGGAGACAGAGGCAGAGACAGAGCCAGGGACAGAGACAGAGACAGAGACAGAGGGAGAGACAGCGACAGAGACAGAGACGGAGACGGAGACAGAGACAGAGACAGAGACAGAGACAGAGACAGAGACAGAGACAGAGACAGAGACAGAGACAGAGACAGAGACAGAGAAAGAGACAGAGACAGAGACAGAAACAGAGACAGAGACAGAGACGGAGACAAAGACCGAGAAAGAGACAGAGACGGAGACAGGGGCAGAGACAGAGCCAGGGACTGAGACTGAGACAGAGACAGCGGCAGAGACAGAGACGGACACAGAGACAGAGACACAGACAGAGACAGAGACAGAGACAGAGACAGAGACAGAGACAGAGACAGAGACAGAGACAGAGACAGAGACAGAGACAGGGACAGAGACAGAGACAGAGACAGATGCATAGACAGAGACGGAGACAGAGACAGCGACAGGGCCAGGGAGAGGGACGGGGCAGAGACAGAGGCAGAGACAGAGACAGAGACAGAGACAGAGGCAGAGACAGAGACAGATACGGGGACAGAGACAGAGGCAGAGACAGAGACAGGGACAGAGACAGAGGCGGAGACAAAGACCGAGACAGAGACAGAGACGGAGACAGAGGCAGAGACAGAGCCAGGGACAGACACGGAGACAGGGACAGGGGGAGAGACAGCGACAGAGACAGAGACAGAGGCAGAGGCAGAGGCAGAGTCTCAGACAGAGACAGAGACAGAGACAGAGACAGAGACAGAGACGGAGACAAAGACCGAGACAGAGGCAGAGACACAGACACAGACAGAGACACAGACAGAGACAGAGACAGAGACAGAGACAGAGACAGATGCATAGAGAGAGACGGAGACAGAGACAGCGACAGGGCCAGGGAGAGGGACGGGGCAGAGACAGAGGCAGAGACAGAGACAGAGACAGAGACAGAGGCAGAGACAGAAACAGAGACAGAGACAGATACGGGGACAGAGACAGAGGCAGAGACAGAGACAGAGACAGAGACAGAGACGGAGACAAAGACCGAGACAGAGACAGAGACGGAGACAGAGGCAGAGACAGAGCCAGGGACAGGCACGGAGACAGGGACAGAGGGAGAGACAGCGACAGAGACAGAGACAGAGGCAGAGGCAGAGGCAGAGTCTCAGACAGAGACAGAGACAGAGACAGAGACGGAGACAAAGACCGAGACAGAGGCAGAGACACAGACACAGACAGAGACACAGACAGAGACAGAGACAGAGACAGAGACAGACACAGAGGCAGAGACAGAGACAGAGACAGAGACAGAGACAGAGTCAGAGACAGAGACAGAGACAGAGACAGAGACAGAGACAGAGACAGAGACAGAGACAGAGACAGAGACAGAGACAGAGACAGAGACAGAGACGGAGACAGAGGCTGAGACAGAGCCAGGGACAGAGACAGAGACAGAGACAGAGGGAGAGACAGCGACAGAGACAGAGACGGAGACGGAGACAGAGACAGAGACAGAGACAGAGACAGAGACAGAGACAGAGACAGAGACAGAGACAGAGACAGAGACAGAGACAGAGACAGAGACAGAGACAGAGACAGAGACAGAGACAGAAACAGAGACAGAGACAGAGACGGAGACAGAGACAGAGACAGAGACAGAGACAGAGACAGAGACAGAGACAGAGACAGGGACAGAGACAGAGACAGAGACAGATGCATAGACAGAGACGGAGACAGAGACAGCGACAGGGCCAGGGAGAGGGACGGGGCAGAGACAGAGGCAGAGACAGAGACAGAGACAGAGACAGAGGCAGAGACAGAGACAGATACGGGGACAGAGACAGAGGCAGAGACAGAGACAGAGACAGAGACAGAGGCGGAGACAAAGACCGAGACAGAGACAGAGACGGAGACAGAGGCAGAGACAGAGCCAGGGACAGACACGGAGACAGGGACAGGGGGAGAGACAGCGACAGAGACAGAGACAGAGACAGAGACAGAGACAGAGACAGAGACAGAGACAGAGACAGAGACAGAGACAGAGACAGAGACAGAGACAGAGACAGAGACAGAGACAGAGACAGAGACAGAGACAGAGACGGAGACAAAGACCGGGACAGAGACAGAGACGGAGACAGAGGCAGAGACAGAGCCAGGGACTGAGACTGAGACCGAGACAGCGGCAGAGACAGAGACAGAGACAGAGACAGAGACACAGACAGAGACAGAGACAGAGACAGAGACAGAGACAGAGACAGAGACAGACACAGAGACTGAGACGGAGACAGAGACAGAGACAGAGACAGAGACAGAGACAGAAACAGAGACAGAGACAGAGACAGAGACAGAGACAGAGACAGAGACACAGACAGAGACAGAGACAGAAACAGAGACAGAGACAGAGGCAGAGACAGATATAGAGACAGAGACGGAGACAGAGACAGAGACAGAGACAGAGACTGAGACTGAGACAGAGACAGCGGCAGAGACAGAGACGGAGACAGAGACAGAGACAAAGACCGAGACAGAGACAGAGACGGAGAGAGAGGCAAAGACAGAGCCAGGGACAGAGTCGGAGACAGAGACAGAGGGAGAGACAGCGACAGAGGCAGAGACAGAAACAGAGACAGAGACAGATACGGGGACAGAGACAGAGGCAGAGACAGAGACAGAGACAGAGACAGAGACAGAGACAGAGACAGAGACAGAGACAGAGACAGAAACAGAGACAGGGACAGAGACAGAGACAGAGACAGAGACAGAGAGAGAGACAGAGGCAGAGACAGAGATAGAGACAGAGACGGAGACAGAGACAGAGACAGAGACAGAGACAGAGACAGAGACGGAGACAAAGACCGAGACAGTGACAGAGACGGAGACAGAGGCAGAGACAGAGCCAGGGACAGAGACAGAGACAGAGACAGAGACAGAGACAGAGACAGAGACAGAGACAGAGACAGAGACAGAGACAGAGACAGAGACAGAGACAGAGACGGAGACAGAGACAGAGACAGAGACAGAGACAGAGACAGAGACAGAGACAGAGACAGAGACAGAGACAGAAACAGAGACAGGGACAGAGACAGAGACAGAGACAGAGACAGAGAGAGAGACAGAGGCGGAGACAGAGATAGAGACATAGACGGAGACAGAGACAGAGACAGAGACTGAGACAGAGACAGAGACAGAGACGGAGACAAAGACCGAGACAGAGACAGAGACGGAGACAGAGGCAGAGACAGAGCCAGGGACAGAGACGGAGACAGAGACAGAGATAGAGACAGAGATAGACACAGAGACAGAGACAGAGACAAAGACGGATATAGAGGCAGAGACAGAGTCAGAGACGGAGACAGAGGCAGAGACAGAGCCAGCGACAGAGACAGAGACAGAGACAGAGGGAGAGACAGCGACAGAGACAGAGACAGAGACGGAGACGGAGACAGAGACAGAGACAGAGACAGAGACAGAGACAGAGACAGAGACAGAGACAGAGAAAGAGACAGAGACAGAGACAGAGACAGAGACAGAGACAGAGACAGAAACAGAGACAGAGACAGAGACGGAGACAAAGTCCGAGAAAGAGACAGAGACGGAGACAGGGGCAGAGACAGAGCCAGGGACTGAGACTGAGACAGAGACAGCGGCAGAGACAGAGACGGACACAGAGACAGAGACACAGACAGAGACAGAGACAGAGACTGAGACAGAGACAGAGACAGAGACAGAGACAGGGACAGAGACAGTGACAGAGACAGATGCATAGACAGAGACGGAGACAGAGACAGCGACAGGGCCAGGGAGAGGGACGGGGCAGAGACAGAGGCAGAGACAGAGACAGAGACAGAGCCAGGGACAGACACGGAGACAGGGACAGAGGCAGAGACAGAGACAGAAACAGAGACAGAGACAGTTACGGGGACAGAGACAGAGGCAGAGACAGAGACACAGACAGAGACGGACACAGAGACAGAGACTGAGACAGAGACAGAGACAGCGGCAGGGACAGAGACGGAGACAGAGACAGAGACACAGACAGAGACAGAGACAGAGACAGAGACAGAGACAGAGACAGAGACAGAGACAGGGACAGAGACAGAGACAGAGACAGATGCATAGACAGAGACGGAGACAGAGACAGCGACAGGGCCAGGGAGAGGGACGGGGCAGAGACAGAGGCAGAGACAGAGACAGAGACAGAGACAGAGGCAGAGACAGAGACAGATACGGGGACAGAGACAGAGGCAGAGACAGAGACAGAGACAGAGACAGAGGCGGAGACAAAGACCGAGACAGAGACAGAGACGGAGACAGAGGCAGAGACAGAGCCAGGGACAGACACGGAGACAGGGACAGGGGGAGAGACAGCGACAGAGACAGAGACAGAGACAGAGACAGAGACAGAGACAGAGACAGAGACAGAGACAGAGACAGAGACAGAGACAGAGACAGAGACAGAGACAGAGACAGAGACAGAGACAGAGACAGAGACAGAGACAGAGACGGAGACAAAGACCGGGACAGAGACAGAGACGGAGACAGAGGCAGAGACAGAGCCAGGGACTGAGACTGAGACCGAGACAGCGGCAGAGACAGAGACAGAGACAGAGACAGAGACACAGACAGAGACAGAGACAGAGACAGAGACAGAGACAGAGACAGAGACAGACACAGAGACTGAGACGGAGACAGAGACAGAGACAGAGACAGAGACAGAGACAGAAACAGAGACAGAGACAGAGACAGAGACAGAGACAGAGACAGAGACACAGACAGAGACAGAGACAGAAACAGAGACAGAGACAGAGGCAGAGACAGATATAGAGACAGAGACGGAGACAGAGACAGAGACAGAGACAGAGACTGAGACTGAGACAGAGACAGCGGCAGAGACAGAGACGGAGACAGAGACAGAGACAAAGACCGAGACAGAGACAGAGACGGAGAGAGAGGCAAAGACAGAGCCAGGGACAGAGTCGGAGACAGAGACAGAGGGAGAGACAGCGACAGAGGCAGAGACAGAAACAGAGACAGAGACAGATACGGGGACAGAGACAGAGGCAGAGACAGAGACAGAGACAGAGACAGAGACAGAGACAGAGACAGAGACAGAGACAGAGACAGAAACAGAGACAGGGACAGAGACAGAGACAGAGACAGAGACAGAGAGAGAGACAGAGGCAGAGACAGAGATAGAGACAGAGACGGAGACAGAGACAGAGACAGAGACTGAGACAGAGACAGAGACAGAGACGGAGACAGAGACAGAGACACAGACAGAGACAGAAACCGAGACAGGGACAGAGACAGAGACAGAGAGAGAGACAGAGACAGAGACAGAGGCAGAGACAGAGATAGAGACAGAGACGGAGACAGAGACAGAGACAGAGACAGAGACAGAGACAGAGACGGAGACAAAGACCGAGACAGTGACAGAGACGGAGACAGAGGCAGAGACAGAGCCAGGGACAGAGACAGAGACAGAGACAGAGACAGAGACAGAGACAGAGACAGAGACAGAGACAGAGACAGAGACAGAGACAGAGACAGAGACGGAGACAGAGACAGAGACAGAGACAGAGACAGAGACAGAGACAGAGACAGAGACAGAGACAGAGACAGAGACAGAGACAGAGACAGAAACAGAGACAGGGACAGAGACAGAGACAGAGACAGAGACAGAGAGAGAGACAGAGGCGGAGACAGAGATAGAGACATAGACGGAGACAGAGACAGAGACAGAGACTGAGACAGAGACAGAGACAGAGACGGAGACAAAGACCGAGACAGAGACAGAGACGGAGACAGAGGCAGAGACAGAGCCAGGGACAGAGACGGAGACAGAGACAGAGATAGAGACAGAGATAGACACAGAGACAGAGACAGAGACAAAGACGGATATAGAGGCAGAGACAGAGTCAGAGACGGAGACAGAGGCAGAGACAGAGCCAGCGACAGAGACAGAGACAGAGACAGAGGGAGAGACAGCGACAGAGACAGAGACAGAGACGGAGACGGAGACAGAGACAGAGACAGAGACAGAGACAGAGACAGAGACAGAGACAGAGACAGAGAAAGAGACAGAGACAGAGACAGAGACAGAGACAGAGACAGAGACAGAAACAGAGACAGAGACAGAGACGGAGACAAAGTCCGAGAAAGAGACAGAGACGGAGACAGGGGCAGAGACAGAGCCAGGGACTGAGACTGAGACAGAGACAGCGGCAGAGACAGAGACGGACACAGAGACAGAGACACAGACAGAGACAGAGACAGAGACTGAGACAGAGACAGAGACAGAGACAGAGACAGGGACAGAGACAGTGACAGAGACAGATGCATAGACAGAGACGGAGACAGAGACAGCGACAGGGCCAGGGAGAGGGACGGGGCAGAGACAGAGGCAGAGACAGAGACAGAGACAGAGCCAGGGACAGACACGGAGACAGGGACAGAGGCAGAGACAGAGACAGAAACAGAGACAGAGACAGTTACGGGGACAGAGACAGAGGCAGAGACAGAGACACAGACAGAGACGGACACAGAGACAGAGACTGAGACAGAGACAGAGACAGCGGCAGGGACAGAGACGGAGACAGAGACAGAGACACAGACAGAGACAGGGACAGGAACAGAGACAGAGACGGAGACAGAGACGGAGACAAAGACCGTGACAGGGACAGAGACGGAGACAGAGGCAGAGACAGAGCCAGGGACTGAGACTGAGACAGAGACAGCGGCAGAGACAGAGACGGACACAGAGACAGAGACACAGACAGAGACAGAGACAGAGACTGGGACAGAGACAGAGACAGAGACAGAGACAGAGACAGGGACAGAGACAGAGACAGAGACAGATGCATAGACAGAGACGGAGACAGAGACAGCGACAGGGACAGGGAGAGGGACGGGATAGAGACAGAGGCAGAGACAGAGACAGAGACAGAGACAGAGGCAGAGACTGAAACAGAGACAGAGACAGATTCGGGGACAGAGACAGAGGCAGAGACAGAGACAGAGACAGAGACAGAGACGGAGACAAAGACCGAGACAGAGACAGAGACGGAGACAGAGACAGAGACAGAGACAGACACGGAGACAGGGACAGGGGGAGAGACAGCGACAGAGACAGAGACAGAGGCAGAGGCAGAGGCAGAGTCTCAGACAGAGACAGAGACAGAGACAGAGACAGAGACGGAGACAAAGACCGAGACAGAGGCAGAGACACAGACACAGACAGAGACACAGACAGAGACAGAGACAGAGACAGAGACAGAGACAGAGACAGAGACAGAAACAGAGACAGAGACAGAGACGGAGACAAAGACCGAGAAAGAGACAGAGACGGAGACAGGGGCAGAGACAGAGCCAGGGACTGAGACTGAGACAGAGACAGCGGCAGAGACAGAGACGGACACAGAGACAGAGACACAGACAGAGACAGAGACAGAGACAGAGACAGAGACAGAGACAGAGACAGAGACAGAGACAGAGACAGAGACAGAGACAGAGACAGAGACAGAGACAGAGACAGGGACAGAGACAGAGACAGAGACAGATGCATAGACAGAGACGGAGACAGAGACAGCGACAGGGCCAGGGAGAGGGACGGGGCAGAGACAGAGGCAGAGACAGAGACAGAGACAGAGACACAGGCAGAGACAGAGACAGATACGGGGACAGAGACAGAGGCAGAGACAGAGACAGAGACAGAGACAGAGGCGGAGACAAAGACCGAGACAGAGACAGAGACGGAGACAGAGGCAGAGACAGAGCCAGGGACAGACACGGAGACAGGGACAGGGGGAGAGACAGCGACAGAGACAGAGACAGAGGCAGAGGCAGAGGCAGAGTCTCAGACAGAGACAGAGACAGAGACAGAGACAGAGACGGAGACAAAGACCGAGACAGAGGCAGAGACACAGACACAGACAGAGACACAGACAGAGACAGAGACAGAGACAGAGACAGAGACAGATGCATAGAGAGAGACGGAGACAGAGACAGCGACAGGGCCAGGGAGAGGGACGGGGCAGAGACAGAGGCAGAGACAGAGACAGAGACAGAGACAGAGGCAGAGACAGAAACAGAGACAGAGACAGATACGGGGACAGAGACAGAGGCAGAGACAGAGACAGAGACAGAGACAGAGACGGAGACAAAGACCGAGACAGAGACAGAGACGGAGACAGAGGCAGAGACAGAGCCAGGGACAGGCACGGAGACAGGGACAGAGGGAGAGACAGCGACAGAGACAGAGACAGAGGCAGAGGCAGAGGCAGAGTCTCAGACAGAGACAGAGACAGAGACAGAGACGGAGACAAAGACCGAGACAGAGGCAGAGACACAGACACAGACAGAGACACAGACAGAGACAGAGACAGAGACAGAGACAGACACAGAGGCAGAGACAGAGACAGAGACAGAGACAGAGACAGAGTCAGAGACAGAGACAGAGACAGAGACAGAGACAGAGACAGAGACAGAGACAGAGACAGAGACAGAGACAGAGACAGAGACGGAGACAGAGGCTGAGACAGAGCCAGGGACAGAGACAGAGACAGAGACAGAGGGAGAGACAGCGACAGAGACAGAGACGGAGACGGAGACAGAGACAGAGACAGAGACAGAGACAGAGACAGAGACAGAGACAGAGACAGAGACAGAGACAGAGACAGAGACAGAGACAGAGACAGAGACAGAGACAGAGACAGAGACAGAGACAGAAACAGAGACAGAGACAGAGACGGAGACAGAGACAGAGACAGAGACAGAGACAGAGACAGAGACAGAGACAGAGACAGGGACAGAGACAGAGACAGAGACAGTTGCATAGACAGAGACGGAGACAGAGACAGCGACAGGGCCAGGGAGAGGGACGGGGCAGAGACAGAGGCAGAGACAGAGACAGAGACAGAGACAGAGGCAGAGACAGAGACAGATACGGGGACAGAGACAGAGGCAGAGACAGAGACAGAGACAGAGACAGAGGCGGAGACAAAGACCGAGACAGAGACAGAGACGGAGACAGAGGCAGAGACAGAGCCAGGGACAGACACGGAGACAGGGACAGGGGGAGAGACAGCGACAGAGACAGAGACAGAGACAGAGACAGAGACAGAGACAGAGACAGAGACAGAGACAGAGACAGAGACAGAGACAGAGACAGAGACAGAGACAGAGACAGAGACAGAGACAGAGACAGAGACAGAGACAGAGACAGAGACAGAGACAGAGACAGAGACGGAGACAAAGACCGGGACAGAGACAGAGACGGAGACAGAGGCAGAGACAGAGCCAGGGACTGAGACTGAGACCGAGACAGCGGCAGAGACAGAGACAGAGACAGAGACAGAGACACAGACAGAGACAGAGACAGAGACAGAGACAGAGACAGAGACAGAGACAGACACAGAGACTGAGACGGAGACAGAGACAGAGACAGAGACAGAGACAGAGACAGAAACAGAGACAGAGACAGAGACAGAGACAGAGACAGAGACAGAGACAGAGACACAGACAGAGACAGAGACAGAAACAGAGACAGAGACAGAGGCAGAGACAGATATAGAGACAGAGACGGAGACAGAGACAGAGACAGAGACAGAGACTGAGACTGAGACAGAGACAGCGGCAGAGACAGAGACGGAGACAGAGACAGAGACAAAGACCGAGACAGAGACAGAGACGGAGAGAGAGGCAAAGACAGAGCCAGGGACAGAGTCGGAGACAGAGACAGAGGGAGAGACAGCGACAGAGGCAGAGACAGAAACAGAGACAGAGACAGATACGGGGACAGAGACAGAGGCAGAGACAGAGACAGAGACAGAGACAGAGACAGAGACAGAGACAGAGACAGAGACAGAGACAGAGACAGAAACAGAGACAGGGACAGAGACAGAGACAGAGACAGAGACAGAGAGAGAGACAGAGGCAGAGACAGAGATAGAGACAGAGACGGAGACAGAGACAGAGACAGAGACTGAGACAGAGACAGAGACAGAGACGGAGACAGAGACAGAGACAGAGACGGAGACAAAGTCCGAGAAAGAGACAGAGACGGAGACAGGGGCAGAGACAGAGCCAGGGACTGAGACTGAGACAGAGACAGCGGCAGAGACAGAGACGGACACAGAGACAGAGACACAGACAGAGACAGAGACAGAGACTGAGACAGAGACAGAGACAGAGACAGAGACAGGGACAGAGACAGTGACAGAGACAGATGCATAGACAGAGACGGAGACAGAGACAGCGACAGGGCCAGGGAGAGGGACGGGGCAGAGACAGAGGCAGAGACAGAGACAGAGACAGAGCCAGGGACAGACACGGAGACAGGGACAGAGGCAGAGACAGAGACAGAAACAGAGACAGAGACAGTTACGGGGACAGAGACAGAGGCAGAGACAGAGACACAGACAGAGACGGACACAGAGACAGAGACTGAGACAGAGACAGAGACAGCGGCAGGGACAGAGACGGAGACAGAGACAGAGACACAGACAGAGACAGGGACAGGAACAGAGACAGAGACGGAGACAGAGACGGAGACAAAGACCGTGACAGGGACAGAGACGGAGACAGAGGCAGAGACAGAGCCAGGGACTGAGACTGAGACAGAGACAGCGGCAGAGACAGAGACGGACACAGAGACAGAGACACAGACAGAGACAGAGACAGAGACTGGGACAGAGACAGAGACAGAGACAGAGACAGAGACAGGGACAGAGACAGAGACAGAGACAGATGCATAGACAGAGACGGAGACAGAGACAGCGACAGAGCCATGGACAGAGACAGAGACAGAGACAGAGACAGAAACAGAGACAGAGACAGAGACAGAGACAGAGACAGAGACAGAGACAGAGACGGAGACAGAAACAGAGACAGAGAGAGAGACAGAGGCAGAGACAGAGATAGAGACAGAGACGGAGACTGAGACGGAGACAGAGACAGAGGGATAGACAGCGACAGAGACTGAGACAGAGACAGAGACAGAGACAGGGACAGAGACAGAGACAGAGACGGACACAGAGACAGAGACGGAGACAGAGACACAGACAGAGACAGAGACAGAGACAGAGACAGAGACAGAGACGGAGAGAGAGACAGAGACAGAGACAGAGACAGAGACAGAGACAGAGACAGAGACAGAGACAGAGACAGAGACAGAGACGGAGACAGAGGCAGAGACAGAGCCAGGGACAGAGACGGAGACAGAGACAGAGATAGAGACAGAGACAGACACAGAGACAGAGACAGAGACAAAGACGGAGATAGAGGCAGAGACAGAGTCAGAGACGGAGACAGAGACAGAGACAGAGACAGAGACAGAGACGGAGACAGAGACAGAGACAGAGACAGAGACAAAGACAGAGGCAGAGGCAGAGACAGAGAAAGAGACAGAGACAGAGACAGAGACAGAGACAGAGACAGAGACAGAGACGGAGACAAAGACCGAGACAGAGACAGAGACGGAGACAGAGGCAGAGACAGAGCCAGGGACAGAGACGGAGACAGAGACAGAGGGAGAGACAGCGACAGAGACAGAGACAGAGGCAGAGGCAGAGGCAGAGTCTCAGACAGAGACAGAGACAGAGACAGAGACAGAGGCAGAGACACAGACACAGACAGAGACACAGACAGAGACAGAGACAGAGACAGAGACAGAGAGAGAGACAGAGACAGAGACAAAGACAGAGGGAGAGACAGCGACAGAGACTGAGACAGAGACAGAGACAGAGACAGGGACAGAGACAGAGACAGAGACGGACACAGAGACAGAGACGGAGACAGAGACAGAGACAGAGACAGAGACAGAGACAGAGACAGAGACAGAGACGGAGACAGAGACGGAGACAGAGACAGAGACAGAGACAGAGACAGAGACAGAGACAGAGACAGAGACGGAGACAGAGGCAGAGACAGAGCCAGGGACAGAGACAGAGACCGAGACAGAGGGAGAGACAGCGACAGAGACAGAGACAGAGACAGAGACAGAGACGGAGACAGAGACAGAGACAGAGACAGAGACAGAGACAGAGACAGAGACAGAGGCAGAGGCAGAGACAGAGAAAGAGACAGAGACAGAGACAGAGACAGAGACAGAGACAGAGACAGAGACGGAGACAAAGACCGAGACAGAGACAGAGACGGAGACAGAGGCAGAGACAGAGCCAGGGACAGAGACGGAGACAGAGACAGAGGGAGAGACAGCGACAGAGACAGAGACAGAGACAGAGACGGAGGCAGAGACAGAGACAGAGACCGAGACAGAGACAGAGACAGAGACAGAGATAGAGACAGAGACAGAGACAGAGACAGAGACAGCGGCAGAGACAGAGACAGAGACAGAGACAGAGACACAGACAGAGACAGAGACAGAGACAGAGACAGAGACAGAGACAGAGACAGAGACAGAGACAGAGACAGAGACAGAGACAGACACAGAGACTGAGACGGAGACAGAGACAGAGGGAGAGACAGCGACAGAGACTGAGACAGAGACAGAGACAGAGACAGGGACAGAGACAGAGACAGAGACGGACACAGAGACAGAGACGGAGACAGAGACACAGACAGAGACAGAGACAGAGACAGAGACAGAGACAGAGACGGAGAGAGAGACAGAGACAGAGACAGAGACAGAGACAGAGACAGAGACAGAGACAGAGACAGAGACAGAGACAGAGACAGAGACGGAGACAGAGGCAGAGACAGAGCCAGGGACAGAGACGGAGACAGAGACAGAGATAGAGACAGAGACAGACACAGAGACAGAGACAGAGACAAAGACGGAGATAGAGGCAGAGACAGAGTCAGAGACGGAGACAGAGACAGAGACAGAGACAGAGACAGAGACGGAGACAGAGACAGAGACAGAGACAGAGACAAAGACAGAGGCAGAGGCAGAGACAGAGAAAGAGACAGAGACAGAGACAGAGACAGAGACAGAGACAGAGACAGAGACAGAGACGGAGACAAAGACCGAGACAGAGACAGAGACGGAGACAGAGGCAGAGACAGAGCCAGGGACAGAGACGGAGACAGAGACAGAGGGAGAGACAGCGACAGAGACAGAGACAGAGGCAGAGGCAGAGGCAGAGTCTCAGACAGAGACAGAGACAGAGACAGAGACAGAGGCAGAGACACAGACACAGACAGAGACACAGACAGAGACAGAGACAGAGACAGAGACAGAGAGAGAGACAGAGACAGAGACAAAGACAGAGGGAGAGACAGCGACAGAGACTGAGACAGAGACAGAGACAGAGACAGGGACAGAGACAGAGACAGAGACGGACACAGAGACAGAGACGGAGACAGAGACAGAGACAGAGACAGAGACAGAGACAGAGACAGAGACAGAGACGGAGACAGAGACGGAGACAGAGACAGAGACAGAGACAGAGACAGAGACAGAGACAGAGACAGAGACGGAGACAGAGGCAGAGACAGAGCCAGGGACAGAGACAGAGACAGAGACAGAGGGAGAGACAGCGACAGAGACAGAGACAGAGACAGAGACGGAGACAGAGACAGAGACAGAGACAGAGACAGAGACAGAGACAGAGACAGAGGCAGAGGCAGAGACAGAGAAAGAGACAGAGACAGAGACAGAGACAGAGACAGAGACAGAGACAGAGACGGAGACAAAGACCGAGACAGAGACAGAGACGGAGACAGAGGCAGAGACAGAGCCAGGGACAGAGACGGAGACAGAGACAGAGGGAGAGACAGCGACAGAGACAGAGACAGAGACAGAGACGGAGGCAGAGGCAGAGACAGAGACAGAGACCGAGACAGAGACAGAGACAGAGACAGAGATAGAGACAGAGACAGAGACAGAGACAGAGACAGAGACAGAGACAGAGTCAGAGACGGAGACAGAGGCAGAGACAGAGCCAGGGACAGAGACAGAGACAGAGACAGAGGGAGAGACAGCGACAGAGGCAGAGACAGAGACGGAGACAGAGACAGAGACAGAGACAGAGACAGAGGCAGAGACAGAGAAAGAGATAGAGACAGAGACAGAGACAGAGACAGAGACGGAGACAAAGACCGAGAAAGAGACAGAGACGGAGACAGAGGCAGAGACAGAGCCAGGGACTGAGACTGAGACAGAGACAGCGGCAGAGACAGAGACGGACACAGAGACAGAGACACAGACAGAGACAGAGACAGAGACAGAGACAGAGACAGAGGCAGAGACAGAGAAAGAGATAGAGACAGAGACAGAGACAGAGACAGAGACGGAGACAGAGACGGACACAGAGACAGAGACGGAGCCAGAGACAGAGACAGAGACAGAGGCAGAGACAGAGACGGAGACAGAGACAGAGACAGAGACAGAGACAGAGGCAGAGACAGAGAAAGAGGTAGAGACAGAGACAGAGACAGAGACAGAGACGGAGACAAAGACCGAGAAAGAGACAGAGACGGAGACAGAGGCAGAGACAGAGCCAGGGACAGAGGCAGAGACAGAAACAGAGACAGAGACAGTTACGGGGACAGAGACAGAGGCAGAGACAGAGACACAGACAGAGACGGACACAGAGACAGAGACTGAGACAGAGACAGAGACAGCGGCAGAGACAGAGACGGAGACAGAGACAGAGACACAGACAGAGACAGGGACAGGAACAGAGACAGAGACAGAGACAGAGACGGAGACAAAGTTCGTGACAGGGACAGAGACGGAGACAGAGGCAGAGACAGAGCCAGGGACAGAGACAGAAACAGAGTCAGAGGCGGAGACAGAGGCAGAGATAGAGACAGAGACAGAGACGGAGGCAGAGACAGAGACAGAGACAGAGACAGAGACAGAGACAGAGACAGAGACAGAGACAGAGACAGAGACAGAAACAGAGACAGGGACAGAGACAGAGACAGAGACAGAGACAGAGACAGAGACAGAGACAGAGACAGAGACAGAGACAGAGACAGAGACAGGGACAGAGACGGAGACAAAGACCGAGACAGAGACAGAGACGGAGACAGAGGCAGAGACAGAGCCAGGGACTGAGACTGAGACAGAGACAGCGGCAGAGACAGAGACAGAGACAGAGACAGAGACAGAGACAGAGACAGAGACAGAGACAGAGACAGAGACAGAGACAGACACAGAGACTGAGACGGAGACAGAGACAGAGGGAGAGACAGCGACAGAGACTGAGACAGAGACAGAGACCGAGACAGGGACAGAGAGAGAGACAGAGACAGAGACAGAGGCAGAGGCAGAGACACATATAGAGACAGAGACGGAGACAGAGACAGAGACAGAGACTGAGACAGAGACAGAGACAGCGGCAGAGACAGAGACGGAGACAGAGACAGAGACAAGGACCGAGACAGAGACAGAGACGGAGACAGAGGCAAAGACAGAGCCAGGGACAGAGTCGGAGGCAGAGACAGAGGGAGAGACAGCGACAGAGGCAGAGACAGAAACAGAGACAGAGACAGATACGGGGACAGAGACAGAGGCAGAGACAGAGACAGAGACAGAGACAGAGACAGAGACAGAGACAGAAACAGAGACAGGGACAGAGACAGAGACAGAGACAGAGACCGAGAGAGAGACAGAGGCAGAGACAGTGATAGAGACAGAGACGGAGACAGAGACAGAGACAGAGACAGAGACTGAGACAGAGACAGAGACAGAGACAGAGACAGAGACAGAGACAGAGACACAGACAGAGACAGAAACCGAGACAGGGACAGAGACATAGACAGAGAGAGA
>CAMAOD020000275.1:137500-157500 GCA_945859595.2 Megachile willughbiella
GAGACAGAGGCAGAGGCAGAGACAGATATAGAGACAGAGACGGAGACAGAGACAGAGACAGAGACTGAGACAGAGACAGAGACAGCGGCAGAGACAGAGACGGAGACAGAGACAGAGACAAGGACCGAGACAGAGACAGAGACGGAGACAGAGGCAAAGACAGAGCCAGGGACAGAGTCGGAGACAGAGACAGAGGGAGAGACAGCGACAGAGGCAGAGACAGAAACAGAGACAGAGACAGATACGGGGACAGAGACAGAGGCAGAGACAGAGACAGAGACAGAGACAGAGACAGAGACAGAGACAGAAACAGAGACAGGGACAGAGACAGAGACAGAGACAGAGACCGAGAGAGAGACAGAGGCAGAGACAGTGATAGAGACAGAGACGGAGACAGAGGGAGAGACAGCGACAGAGGCAGAGACAGAAACAGAGACAGAGACAGATACGGGGACAGAGACAGAGGCAGAGACAGAGACAGAGACAGAGACAGAGACAGAGACAGAGACAGAAACAGAGACAGGGACAGAGACAGAGACAGAGACAGAGACCGAGAGAGAGACAGAGGCAGAGACAGTGATAGAGACAGAGACGGAGACAGAGACAGAGACAGAGACTGAGACAGAGACAGAGACAGAGACAGAGACAGAGACAGAGACAGAGACACAGACAGAGACAGAAACCGAGACAGGGACAGAGACATAGACAGAGAGAGAGACAGAGACAGAGGCAGAGACAGAGATAGAGACAGAGACGGAGACAGAGACAGAGACAGAGACTGAGACAGAGACAGAGACAGAGGCGGAGACAAAGACCGAGACAGAGACAGAGACGGAGACAGAGGCAGAGACAGAGACGGACACAGAGACAGAGACAGAGACACAGACAGAGACAGAGACAGAGACTGAGACAGAGACAGAGACAGAGACAGAGACAGAGACAGAGACAGAGACAGAGACAGAGACAGAGACAGAGACAGAGACAGAGACAGAGACAGATGCATAGACAGAGACGGAGACACAGACAGAGACAGAAACCGAGACAGGGACAGAGACATAGACAGAGAGAGAGACAGAGACAGAGGCAGAGACAGAGATAGAGACAGAGACGGAGACAGAGACAGAGACAGAGACTGAGACAGAGACAGAGACAGAGGCGGAGACAAAGACCGAGACAGAGACAGAGACGGAGACAGAGGCAGAGACAGAGACGGACACAGAGACAGAGACAGAGACACAGACAGAGACAGAGACAGAGACTGAGACAGAGACAGAGACAGAGACAGAGACAGAGACAGAGACAGAGACAGAGACAGAGACAGAGACAGAGACAGAGACAGAGACAGAGACAGATGCATAGACAGAGACGGAGACAGAGACAGCGACAGGGCCAGGGAGAGGGACGGGGCAGAGACAGAGGCAGAGACAGAGACAGAGACAGAGACAGAGGCAGAGACAGAAACAGAGACAGAGACAGATACGGGGACAGAGACAGAGGCAGAGACAGAGACAGAGACAGAGACAGAGACACAGACAGAGACAGAGACAGAGACAGAGACAGAGACAGAGACAGAGACAGAGACAGAGACAGGGACAGAGGCAGAGACAGAGACGGACACAGAGACAGAGACAGAGACAGAGACAGAGACAGTGACAGAGACAGAGACAGGGACAGACACAGAGACTGAGACGGAGACGGAGACAGAGACAGAGGGAGAGACAGCGACAGAGACAGAGACAGAGACAGAGACGGAGGCAGAGACAGAGACAGAGACCGAGACAGAGACAGAGACAGAGACAGAGACAGAGACAGAGACAGAGACAGAGACAGAGACAGAGGCAGAGACAGAGAAAGAGATAGAGACAGAGACAGAGACAGAGACGGAGACAGAGGCAAAGACAGAGCCAGGGACAGAGTCGGAGACAGAGACAGAGGGAGAGACAGCGACAGAGGCAGAGACAGAAACAGAGACAGAGACAGTTACGGGGACAGAGACAGAGGCAGAGACAGAGACACAGACAGAGACGGACACAGAGACAGAGACTGAGACAGAGACAGAGACAGCGGCAGAGACAGAGACGGAGACAGAGACAGAGACACAGACAGAGACAGGGACAGGAACAGAGACAGAGACAGACACAGAGACTGAGACGGAGACAGAGACAGAGGGAGAGACAGCGACAGAGACTGAGACAGAGACAGAGACAGAGACAGGGACAGAGACAGAGACAGAGACGGACACAGAGACAGAGACGGAGACAGAGACAGAGACAGCGGCAGAGACAGAGACGGAGACAGAGACAGAGACAAGGACCGAGACAGAGACAGAGACGGAGACAGAGGCAAAGACAGAGCCAGGGACAGAGTCGGAGACAGAGACAGAGGGAGAGACAGCGACAGAGGCAGAGACAGAAACAGAGACAGAGACAGATACGGGGACAGAGACAGAGGCAGAGACAGAGACAGAGACAGAGACAGAGACAGAGACAGAGACAGAAACAGAGACAGGGACAGAGACAGAGACAGAGACAGAGACCGAGAGAGAGACAGAGGCAGAGACAGTGATAGAGACAGAGACGGAGACAGAGACAGAGACAGAGACTGAGACAGAGACAGAGACAGAGACAGAGACAGAGACAGAGACACAGACAGAGACAGAAACCGAGACAGGGACAGAGACATAGACAGAGAGAGAGACAGAGACAGAGGCAGAGACAGAGATAGAGACAGAGACGGAGACAGAGACAGAGACAGAGACTGAGACAGAGACAGAGACAGAGGCGGAGACAAAGACCGAGACAGAGACAGAGACGGAGACAGAGGCAGAGACAGAGACGGACACAGAGACAGAGACAGAGACACAGACAGAGACAGAGACAGAGACTGAGACAGAGACAGAGACAGAGACAGAGACAGAGACAGAGACAGAGACAGAGACAGAGACAGAGACAGAGACAGAGACAGAGACAGAGACAGAGACAGAGACAGAGACAGAGACAGAGACAGAGACAGAGACAGAGACAGAGACAGAGACAGAGACAGATGCATAGACAGAGACGGAGACAGAGACAGCGACAGGGCCAGGGAGAGGGACGGGGCAGAGACAGAGGCAGAGACAGAGACAGAGACAGAGACAGAGGCAGAGACAGAAACAGAGACAGAGACAGATACGGGGACAGAGACAGAGGCAGAGACAGAGACAGAGACAGAGACAGAGACGGAGACAACGACCGAGACAGAGACAGAGACGGAGACAGAGGCAGAGATAGAGCCAGGGACAGACACGGAGACAGGGACAGAGGGTGAGACAGCGACAGAGACAGAGACAGAGGCAGAGGCAGAGGCAGAGTCTCAGACAGAGACAGAGACAGAGACAGAGACGGAGACAAAGACCGAGACAGAGGCACAGGCACAGACACAGACAGAGACACAGACAGAGACAGAGACAGAGACAGAGACAGAAACAGAGACAGAGACAGAGACAGAGACAGAGACAGAGACAGAGACAGAGACGGAGACAAAGACCGAGACAGAGACAGAGACGGAGACAGAGGCAGAGACAGAGCCAGGGACTGAGACTGAGACAGAGACAGCGGCAGAGACAGACACAGAGACAGAGACAGAGACAGAGACAGAGACAGAGACAGAGACAGAGACAGAGACAGAGACAGAGACAGAGACAGAGACAGAGACAGACACAGAGACTGAGACGGAGACAGAGACAGAGGGAGAGACAGCGACAGAGACTGAGACAGAGACCGAGACAGAGACAGGGACAGAGAGAGAGACAGAGACAGAGACAGAGGCAGAGGCAGAGACAGATATAGAGACAGAGACGGAGACAGAGACAGAGACAGAGACTGAGACTGAGACAGAGACAGCGGCAGAGACAGAGACGGAGACAGAGACAGAGACAAGGACCGAGACAGAGACAGAGACGGAGACAGAGGCAAAGTCAGAGCCAGGGACTGAGTCGGAGACAGAGACAGAGGGAGAGACAGCGACAGAGGCAGAGACAGAAACAGAGACAGAGACAGATACGGGGACAGAGACAGAGGCAGAGACAGAGACAGAGACAGAGACAGAGACAGAGACAGAGACAGAAACAGAGACAGGGACAGAGACAGAGACAGAGACAGAGACCGAGAGAGAGACAGAGGCAGAGACAGAGATAGAGACAGAGACGGAGACAGAGACAGAGACAGAGACTGAAACAGAGACACAGACAGAGACAGAGGCAGAGGCAGAGGCAGAGTCTCAGACAGAGACAGAGACAGAGACAGATACGGGGACAGAGACAGAGGCAGAGACAGAGACGGAGACAGAGACAGAGACAGAGACAGAGACAGAAACAGATACAGGGACAGAGACAGAGACAGAGACAGAGACCGAGAGAGAGACAGAGGCAGAGACAGATATAGAGACAGAGACGGAGACAGAGACAGAGACAGAGACTGAGACAGAGACAGAGACAGAGACAGAGACAGAGACAGAGACACAGACAGAGACAGAAACCGAGACAGGGACAGAGACAGAGACAGAGAGAGAGACAGAGACAGAGGCAGAGACAGAAATAGAGACAGAGACGGAGACAGAGACAGAGACAGAGACTGAGACAGAGACAGAGACTGAGACGGAGACAAAGACCGAGACAGAGACAGAGACGGAGACAGAGGCAGAGACAGAGCCAGGGACAGAGACAGAGACAGAGACAGAGACAGAGACAGAGACAGAGACAGAGACAGATGCATAGACAGAGACGGAGACAGAGACAGCGACAGGGCCAGGCAGAGGGACGGGGCAGAGACAGAGGCAGAGACAGAGACAGAGACAGAGACAGAGGCAGAGACAGAAACAGAGACAGAGACAGATACGGGGACAGAGACAGAGGCAGAGACAGAGACAGAGACAGAGACGGAGACAAAGACCGAGACAGAGACAGAGACGGAGACAGAGGCAGAGACAGAGCCAGGGACAGACACGGAGACAGGGACAGAGGGTGAGACAGCGACAGAGACAGAGACAGAGGCAGAGGCAGAGGCAGAGTCTCAGACAGAGACAGAGACAGAGACAGAGACGGAGACAAAGACCGAGACAGAGGCAGAGGCACAGACACAGACAGAGACACAGACAGAGACAGAGACAGAGACAGAGACAGAAACAGAGACAGAGACAGAGACAGAGACAGAGACAGAGACAGAGACAGAGACGGAGACAAAGACCGAGACAGAGACAGAGACGGAGACAGAGGCAGAGACAGAGCCAGGGACTGAGACTGAGACAGAGACAGCGGCAGAGACAGAGACAGAGACAGAGACAGAGACAGAGACAGAGACAGAGACAGAGACAGAGACAGAGACAGAGACAGAGACAGACACAGAGACTGAGACGGAGACAGAGACAGAGGGAGAGACAGCGACAGAGACTGAGACAGAGACCGAGACAGAGACAGGGACAGAGAGAGAGACAGAGACAGAGACAGAGGCAGAGGCAGAGACAGATATAGAGACAGAGACGGAGACAGAGACAGAGACAGAGACTGAGACTGAGACAGAGACAGCGGCAGAGACAGAGACGGAGACAGAGACAGAGACAAGGACCGAGACAGAGACAGAGACGGAGACAGAGGCAAAGTCAGAGCCAGGGACTGAGTCGGAGACAGAGACAGAGGGAGAGACAGCGACAGAGGCAGAGACAGAAACAGAGACAGAGACAGATACGGGGACAGAGACAGAGGCAGAGACAGAGACAGAGACAGAGACAGAAACAGAGTCAGGGACAGAGACAGAGACAGAGACAGAGACCGAGAGAGAGACAGAGGCAGAGACAGAGATAGAGACAGAGACGGAGACAGAGACAGAGACAGAGACTGAAACAGAGACAGAGACAGAGACAGAGACAGAGACACAGGCAGAGACAGAAACCGAGACAGGGACAGAGACAGAAACAGAGAGAGAGACAGAGACAGAGGCAGAGACAGAGATAGAGACAGAGACGGAGACAGAGACAGAGGCAGAGACTGAGACAGAGACAGAGACAGAGGCGGAGACAAAGACCGAGACAGAGACAGAGACGGAGACAGAGGCAGAGACAGAGACGGACACAGAGACAGAGACACAGACAGAGACAGAGACAGAGACTGAGACAGAGACAGAGACAGAGACAGAGACAGAGACAGAGACAGAGACAGAGACAGAGACAGAGACAGAGACAGATGCATAGACAGAGACGGAGACAGAGACAGCGACAGGGCCAGGGAGAGGGACGGGGCAGAGACAGAGGCAGAGACAGAGACAGAGACAGAGACAGAGGCAGAGACAGAAACAGGGACAGAGACAGATACGGGGACAGAGACAGAGGCAGAGACAGAGACAGAGACAGAGACAGAGACGGAGACAAAGACCGAGAGAGAGACAGAGACGGAGACAGAGGCAGAGACAGAGCCAGGGACAGACACGGAGACAGGGACAGAGGGAGAGACAGCGACACAGACAGAGACAGAGGCAGAGGCAGAGGCAGAGTCTCAGACAGAGACAGAGACAGAGACAGAGACGGAGACAAAGACCGAGACAGAGGCAGAGACACAGACACAGACAGAGACACAGACAGAGACAGAGACAGAGCCAGAGACAGAGACAGAGACAGGGACAGAGAGAGAGACAGAGGGAGAGTCGGAGACAGAGACAGAGGGAGAGACAGCGACAGAGGCAGAGACAGAAACAGAGACAGAGACAGATACGGGGACAGAGACAGAGGCAGAGACAGAGACAGAGACAGAGACAGAGACAGAGACAGAGACAGAGACAGAGACAGAGACAGAAACAGATACAGGGACAGAGACAGAGACAGAGACAGAGACCGAGAGAGAGACAGAGGCAGAGACAGATATAGAGACAGAGACGGAGACAGAGACAGAGACAGAGACTGAGACAGAGACAGAGACAGAGACAGAGACAGAGACAGAGACACAGACAGAGACAGAAACCGAGACAGGGACAGAGACAGAGACAGAGAGAGAGACAGAGACAGAGGCAGAGACAGAGATAGAGACAGAGACGGAGACAGAGACAGAGACAGAGACTGAGACAGAGACAGAGACAGAGACGGAGACAAAGACCGAGACAGAGACAGAGACGGAGACAGAGGCAGAGACAGAGCCAGGGACAGAGACAGAGACAGAGACAGAGACAGAGACAGAGACAGAGACAGAGACAGAGACAGAGTCAGAGACGGAGACAGAGGCAGAGACAGAGCCATGGACAGAGACAGAGACAGAGACAGAGGGAGAGACAGCGACAGAGGCAGAGACAGAGACGGAGACAGAGACAGAGACAGAGACAGAGACACAGACAGAGACAGAGACAGAGACAGAGACAGAGACAGAGACAGAGACAGAGACAGAGACAGAGACAGAGACAGAGACAGAGACAGAGACAGAGACAGAGACAGAGACAGAGACAGAGACAGAGACAGAGACGGAGACAAAGACCGAGACAGAGACAGAGACGGAGACAGAGGCAGAGACAGAGCCGGGGACTGAGACTGAGACAGAGACAGCTGCAGAAACAGAGACAGAGACAGAGACAGAGACAGAGACAGAGACAGAGACAGAGACAGAGACAGAGACAGAGACAGAGACAGAGACAGAGACAGACACAGAGACTGAGACGGAGACAGAGACAGAGGGAGAGACAGCGACAGAGACTGAGACAGAGACAGAGACCGAGACAGGGACAGAGAGAGAGACAGAGACAGAGACAGAGGCAGAGGCAGAGACAGATATAGAGACAGAGACGGAGACAGAGACAGAGACAGAGACTGAGACAGAGACAGAGACAGCGGCAGAGACAGAGACGGAGACAGAGACAGAGACAAGGACCGAGACAGAGACAGAGACGGAGACAGAGGCAAAGACAGAGCCAGGGACAGAGTCGGAGACAGAGACAGAGGGAGAGACAGCGACAGAGGCAGAGACAGAAACAGAGACAGAGACAGATACGGGGACAGAGACAGAGGCAGAGACAGAGACAGAGACAGAGACAGAGACAGAGACAGAGACAGAAACAGAGACAGGGACAGAGACAGAGACAGAGACAGAGACCGAGAGAGAGACAGAGGCAGAGACAGTGATAGAGACAGAGACGGAGACAGAGACAGAGACAGAGACTGAGACAGAGACAGAGACAGAGACAGAGACAGAGACAGAGACAGAGACACAGACAGAGACAGAAACCGAGACAGGGACAGAGACATAGACAGAGAGAGAGACAGAGACAGAGGCAGAGACAGAGATAGAGACAGAGACGGAGACAGAGACAGAGACAGAGACTGAGACAGAGACAGAGACAGAGGCGGAGACAAAGACCGAGACAGAGACAGAGACGGAGACAGAGGCAGAGACAGAGACGGACACAGAGACAGAGACAGAGACACAGACAGAGACAGAGACAGAGACTGAGACAGAGACAGAGACAGAGACAGAGACAGAGACAGAGACAGAGACAGAGACAGAGACAGAGACAGAGACAGAGACGGAGACAAAGACCGAGACAGAGACAGAGACGGAGACAGAGGCAGAGACAGAGCCGGGGACTGAGACTGAGACAGAGACAGCGGCAGAAACAGAGACAGAGACAGAGACAGAGACAGAGACAGAGACAGAGACAGAGACAGAGACAGAGACAGAGACAGAGACAGAGACAGAGACAGACACAGAGACTGAGACGGAGACAGAGACAGAGGGAGAGACAGCGACAGAGACTGAGACAGAGACAGAGACCGAGACAGGGACAGAGAGAGAGACAGAGACAGAGACAGAGGCAGAGGCAGAGACAGATATAGAGACAGAGACGGAGACAGAGACAGAGACAGAGACTGAGACAGAGACAGAGACAGCGGCAGAGACAGAGACGGAGACAGAGACAGAGACAAGGACCGAGACAGAGACAGAGACGGAGACAGAGGCAAAGACAGAGCCAGGGACAGAGTCGGAGACAGAGACAGAGGGAGAGACAGCGACAGAGGCAGAGACAGAAACAGAGACAGAGACAGATACGGGGACAGAGACAGAGGCAGAGACAGAGACAGAGACAGAGACAGAGACAGAGACAGAGACAGAAACAGAGACAGGGACAGAGACAGAGACAGAGACAGAGACCGAGAGAGAGACAGAGGCAGAGACAGTGATAGAGACAGAGACGGAGACAGAGACAGAGACAGAGACTGAGACAGAGACAGAGACAGAGACAGAGACAGAGACAGAGACAGAGACACAGACAGAGACAGAAACCGAGACAGGGACAGAGACATAGACAGAGAGAGAGACAGAGACAGAGGCAGAGACAGAGATAGAGACAGAGACGGAGACAGAGACAGAGACAGAGACTGAGACAGAGACAGAGACAGAGGCGGAGACAAAGACCGAGACAGAGACAGAGACGGAGACAGAGGCAGAGACAGAGACGGACACAGAGACAGAGACAGAGACACAGACAGAGACAGAGACAGAGACTGAGACAGAGACAGAGACAGAGACAGAGACAGAGACAGAGACAGAGACAGAGACAGAGACAGAGACAGAGACAGAGACAGAGACAGAGACAGAGACAGATGCATAGACAGAGACGGAGACAGAGACAGCGACAGGGCCAGGGAGAGGGACGGGGCAGAGACAGAGGCAGAGACAGAGACAGAGACAGAGACAGAGGCAGAGACAGAAACAGAGACAGAGACAGATACGGGGACAGAGACAGAGGCAGAGACAGAGACAGAGACAGAGACAGAGACACAGACAGAGACAGAGACAGAGACAGAGACAGAGACAGAGACAGAGACAGAGACAGAGACAGAGACAGGGACAGAGGCAGAGACAGAGACGGACACAGAGACAGAGACAGAGACAGAGACAGAGACAGTGACAGAGACAGAGACAGGGACAGACACAGAGACTGAGACGGAGACGGAGACAGAGACAGAGGGAGAGACAGCGACAGAGACAGAGACAGAGACAGAGACGGAGGCAGAGACAGAGACAGAGACCGAGACAGAGACAGAGACAGAGACAGAGACAGAGACAGAGACAGAGACAGAGACAGAGACAGAGGCAGAGACAGAGAAAGAGATAGAGACAGAGACAGAGACAGAGACGGAGACAGAGGCAAAGACAGAGCCAGGGACAGAGTCGGAGACAGAGACAGAGGGAGAGACAGCGACAGAGGCAGAGACAGAAACAGAGACAGAGACAGTTACGGGGACAGAGACAGAGGCAGAGACAGAGACACAGACAGAGACGGACACAGAGACAGAGACTGAGACAGAGACAGAGACAGCGGCAGAGACAGAGACGGAGACAGAGACAGAGACACAGACAGAGACAGGGACAGGAACAGAGACAGAGACAGACACAGAGACTGAGACGGAGACAGAGACAGAGGGAGAGACAGCGACAGAGACTGAGACAGAGACAGAGACAGAGACAGGGACAGAGACAGAGACAGAGACGGACACAGGGACAGAGACGGAGACAGAGACAGAGACAGCGGCAGAGACAGAGACGGAGACAGAGACAGAGACAAGGACCGAGACAGAGACAGAGACGGAGACAGAGGCAAAGACAGAGCCAGGGACAGAGTCGGAGACAGAGACAGAGGGAGAGACAGCGACAGAGGCAGAGACAGAAACAGAGACAGAGACAGATACGGGGACAGAGACAGAGGCAGAGACAGAGACAGAGACAGAGACAGAGACAGAGACAGAGACAGAAACAGAGACAGGGACAGAGACAGAGACAGAGACAGAGACCGAGAGAGAGACAGAGGCAGAGACAGTGATAGAGACAGAGACGGAGACAGAGACAGAGACAGAGACTGAGACAGAGACAGAGACAGAGACAGAGACAGAGACAGAGACACAGACAGAGACAGAAACCGAGACAGGGACAGAGACATAGACAGAGAGAGAGACAGAGACAGAGGCAGAGACAGAGATAGAGACAGAGACGGAGACAGAGACAGAGACAGAGACTGAGACAGAGACAGAGACAGAGGCGGAGACAAAGACCGAGACAGAGACAGAGACGGAGACAGAGGCAGAGACAGAGACGGACACAGAGACAGAGACAGAGACACAGACAGAGACAGAGACAGAGACTGAGACAGAGACAGAGACAGAGACAGAGACAGAGACAGAGACAGAGACAGAGACAGAGACAGAGACAGAGACAGAGACAGAGACAGAGACAGAGACAGAGACAGATGCATAGACAGAGACGGAGACAGAGACAGCGACAGGGCCAGGGAGAGGGACGGGGCAGAGACAGAGGCAGAGACAGAGACAGAGACAGAGACAGAGACAGAGGCAGAGACAGAAACAGAGACAGAGACAGATACGGGGACAGAGACAGAGGCAGAGACAGAGACAGAGACAGAGACAGAGACGGAGACAACGACCGAGACAGAGACAGAGACGGAGACAGAGGCAGAGATAGAGCCAGGGACAGACACGGAGACAGGGACAGAGGGTGAGACAGCGACAGAGACAGAGACAGAGGCAGAGGCAGAGGCAGAGTCTCAGACAGAGACAGAGACAGAGACAGAGACGGAGACAAAGACCGAGACAGAGGCAGAGGCACAGACACAGACAGAGACACAGACAGAGACAGAGACAGAGACAGAGACAGAAACAGAGACAGAGACAGAGACAGAGACAGAGACAGAGACAGAGACAGAGACGGAGACAAAGACCGAGACAGAGACAGAGACGGAGACAGAGGCAGAGACAGAGCCAGGGACTGAGACTGAGACAGAGACAGCGGCAGAGACAGACACAGAGACAGAGACAGAGACAGAGACAGAGACAGAGACAGAGACAGAGACAGAGACAGAGACAGAGACAGAGACAGAGACAGACACAGAGACTGAGACGGAGACAGAGACAGAGGGAGAGACAGCGACAGAGACTGAGACAGAGACCGAGACAGAGACAGGGACAGAGAGAGAGACAGAGACAGAGACAGAGGCAGAGGCAGAGACAGATATAGAGACAGAGACGGAGACAGAGACAGAGACAGAGACTGAGACTGAGACAGAGACAGCGGCAGAGACAGAGACGGAGACAGAGACAGAGACAAGGACCGAGACAGAGACAGAGACGGAGACAGAGGCAAAGTCAGAGCCAGGGACTGAGTCGGAGACAGAGACAGAGGGAGAGACAGCGACAGAGGCAGAGACAGAAACAGAGACAGAGACAGATACGGGGACAGAGACAGAGGCAGAGACAGAGACAGAGACAGAGACAGAGACAGAGACAGAGACAGAAACAGAGACAGGGACAGAGACAGAGACAGAGACCGAGAGAGAGACAGAGGCAGAGACAGAGATAGAGACAGAGACGGAGACAGAGACAGAGACAGAGACTGAAACAGAGACAGAGACAGAGACAGAGACAGAGACACAGGCAGAGACAGAAACCGAGACAGGGACAGAGACAGAAACAGAGAGAGAGACAGAGACAGAGGCAGAGACAGAGATAGAGACAGAGACGGAGACAGAGACAGAGGCAGAGACTGAGACAGAGACAGAGACAGAGGCGGAGACAAAGACCGAGACAGAGACAGAGACGGAGACAGAGGCAGAGACAGAGACGGACAGAGAGACAGAGACACAGACAGAGACAGAGACAGAGACTGAGACAGAGACAGAGACAGAGACAGAGACAGAGACAGAGACAGAGACAGAGACAGAGACAGAGACAGAGACAGAGACAGATGCATAGACAGAGACGGAGACAGAGACAGCGACAGGGCCAGGGAGAGGGACGGGGCAGAGACAGAGGCAGAGACAGAGACAGAGACAGAGACAGAGGCAGAGACAGAAACAGGGACAGAGACAGATACGGGGACAGAGACAGAGGCAGAGACAGAGACAGAGACAGAGACAGAGACGGAGACAAAGACCGAGAGAGAGACAGAGACGGAGACAGAGGCAGAGACAGAGCCAGGGACAGACACGGAGACAGGGACAGAGGGAGAGACAGCGACACAGACAGAGACAGAGGCAGAGGCAGAGGCAGAGTCTCAGACAGAGACAGAGACAGAGACAGAGACGGAGACAAAGACCGAGACAGAGGCAGAGACACAGACACAGACAGAGACACAGACAGAGACAGAGACAGAGACAGAGACAGAGACAGAGACAGGGACAGAGAGAGAGACAGAGGGAGAGTCGGAGACAGAGACAGAGGGAGAGACAGCGACAGAGGCAGAGACAGAAACAGAGACAGAGACAGATACGGGGACAGAGACAGAGGCAGAGACAGAGACAGAGACATAGACAGAGACAGAGACAGAGACAGAAACAGATACAGGGACAGAGACAGAGACAGAGACAGAGACCGAGAGAGAGACAGAGGCAGAGACAGATATAGAGACAGAGACGGAGACAGAGACAGAGACAGAGACTGAGACAGAGACAGAGACAGAGACAGAGACAGAGACAGAGACACAGACAGAGACAGAAACCGAGACAGGGACAGAGACAGAGACAGAGAGAGAGACAGAGACAGAGGCAGAGACAGAAATAGAGACAGAGACGGAGACAGAGACAGAGACAGAGACTGAGACAGAGACAGAGACTGAGACGGAGACAAAGACCGAGACAGAGACAGAGACGGAGACAGAGGCAGAGACAGAGCCAGGGACAGAGACAGAGACAGAGACAGAGACAGAGACAGAGACAGAGACAGAGACAGAGACAGAGTCAGAGACGGAGACAGAGGCAGAGACAGAGCCATGGACAGAGACAGAGACAGAGACAGAGGGAGAGACAGCGACAGAGGCAGAGACAGAGACGGAGACAGAGACAGAGACAGAGACAGAGACAGAGACAGAGACAGAGACAGAGACAGAGACAGAGACAGAGACAGATGCATAGACAGAGACGGAGACAGAGACAGCGACAGGGCCAGGCAGAGGGACGGGGCAGAGACAGAGGCAGAGACAGAGACAGAGACAGAGACAGAGGCAGAGACAGAAACAGAGACAGAGACAGATACGGGGACAGAGACAGAGGCAGAGACAGAGACAGAGACAGAGACGGAGACAAAGACCGAGACAGAGACAGAGACGGAGACAGAGGCAGAGACAGAGCCAGGGACAGACACGGAGACAGGGACAGAGGGTGAGACAGCGACAGAGACAGAGACAGAGGCAGAGGCAGAGGCAGAGTCTCAGACAGAGACAGAGACAGAGACAGAGACGGAGACAAAGACCGAGACAGAGGCAGAGGCACAGACACAGACAGAGACACAGACAGAGACAGAGACAGAGACAGAGACAGAAACAGAGACAGAGACAGAGACAGAGACAGAGACAGAGACAGAGACAGAGACGGAGACAAAGACCGAGACAGAGACAGAGACGGAGACAGAGGCAGAGACAGAGCCAGGGACTGAGACTGAGACAGAGACAGCGGCAGAGACAGAGACAGAGACAGAGACAGAGACAGAGACAGAGACAGAGACAGAGACAGAGACAGAGACAGAGACAGAGACAGACACAGAGACTGAGACGGAGACAGAGACAGAGGGAGAGACAGCGACAGAGACTGAGACAGAGACCGAGACAGAGACAGGGACAGAGAGAGAGACAGAGACAGAGACAGAGGCAGAGGCAGAGACAGATATAGAGACAGAGACGGAGACAGAGACAGAGACAGAGACTGAGACTGAGACAGAGACAGCGGCAGAGACAGAGACGGAGACAGAGACAGAGACAAGGACCGAGACAGAGACAGAGACGGAGACAGAGGCAAAGTCAGAGCCAGGGACTGAGTCGGAGACAGAGACAGAGGGAGAGACAGCGACAGAGGCAGAGACAGAAACAGAGACAGAGACAGATACGGGGACAGAGACAGAGGCAGAGACAGAGACAGAGACAGAGACAGAGACAGAGACAGAGACAGAAACAGAGACAGGGACAGAGACAGAGACAGAGACAGAGACCGAGAGAGAGACAGAGGCAGAGACAGAGATAGAGACAGAGACGGAGACAGAGACAGAGACAGAGACTGAAACAGAGACAGAGACAGAGACAGAGACAGAGACACAGGCAGAGACAGAAACCGAGACAGGGACAGAGACAGAAACAGAGAGAGAGACAGAGACAGAGGCAGAGACAGAGATAGAGACAGAGACGGAGACAGAGACAGAGGCAGAGACTGAGACAGAGACAGAGACAGAGGCGGAGACAAAGACCGAGACAGAGACAGAGACGGAGACAGAGGCAGAGACAGAGACGGACACAGAGACAGAGACACAGACAGAGACAGAGACAGAGACTGAGACAGAGACAGAGACAGAGACAGAGACAGAGACAGAGACAGAGACAGAGACAGAGACAGAGACAGAGACAGATGCATAGACAGAGACGGAGACAGAGACAGCGACAGGGCCAGGGAGAGGGACGGGGCAGAGACAGAGGCAGAGACAGAGACAGAGACAGAGACAGAGGCAGAGACAGAAACAGGGACAGAGACAGATACGGGGACAGAGACAGAGGCAGAGACAGAGACAGAGACAGAGACAGAGACGGAGACAAAGACCGAGAGAGAGACAGAGACGGAGACAGAGGCAGAGACAGAGCCAGGGACAGACACGGAGACAGGGACAGAGGGAGAGACAGCGACACAGACAGAGACAGAGGCAGAGGCAGAGGCAGAGTCTCAGACAGAGACAGAGACAGAGACAGAGACGGAGACAAAGACCGAGACAGAGGCAGAGACACAGACACAGACAGAGACACAGACAGAGACAGAGACAGAGACAGAGACAGAGACAGAGACAGGGACAGAGAGAGAGACAGAGGGAGAGTCGGAGACAGAGACAGAGGGAGAGACAGCGACAGAGGCAGAGACAGAAACAGAGACAGAGACAGATACGGGGACAGAGACAGAGGCAGAGACAGAGACAGAGACAGAGACAGAGACAGAGACAGAGACAGAGACAGAGACAGAAACAGATACAGGGACAGAGACAGAGACAGAGACAGAGACCGAGAGAGAGACAGAGGCAGAGACAGATATAGAGACAGAGACGGAGACAGAGACAGAGACAGAGACTGAGACAGAGACAGAGACAGAGACAGAGACAGAGACAGAGACACAGACAGAGACAGAAACCGAGACAGGGACAGAGACAGAGACAGAGAGAGAGACAGAGACAGAGGCAGAGACAGAGATAGAGACAGAGACGGAGACAGAGACAGAGACAGAGACTGAGACAGAGATAGAGACAGAGACGGAGACAAAGACCGAGACAGAGACAGAGACGGAGACAGAGGCAGAGACAGAGCCAGGGACAGAGACAGAGACAGAGACAGAGACAGAGACAGAGACAGAGACAGAGACAGAGACAGAGTCAGAGACGGAGACAGAGGCAGAGACAGAGCCATGGACAGAGACAGAGACAGAGACAGAGGGAGAGACAGCGACAGAGGCAGAGACAGAGACGGAGACAGAGACAGAGACAGAGACAGAGACAGAGACAGAGACAGAGACAGAGACAGAGACAGAGACAGAGACAGATGCATAGACAGAGACGGAGACAGAGACAGCGACAGGGCCAGGCAGAGGGACGGGGCAGAGACAGAGGCAGAGACAGAGACAGAGACAGAGACAGAGGCAGAGACAGAAACAGAGACAGAGACAGATACGGGGACAGAGACAGAGGCAGAGACAGAGACAGAGACAGAGACGGAGACAAAGACCGAGACAGAGACAGAGACGGAGACAGAGGCAGAGACAGTGCCAGGGACAGACACGGAGACAGGGACAGAGGGAGAGACAGCGACAGAGACAGAGACAGAGGCAGAGGCAGAGGCAGAGTCTCAGACAGAGACAGAGACAGAGACAGAGACGGAGACAAAGACCGAGACAGAGGCAGAGACACAGACACAGACAGAGACACAGACAGAGACAGAGACAGAGACAGAGACAGAGACAGAGACAGAGACAGTGACAGAGACAGAGACAGAGACAGAGACAGAGACAGAGACAGAGACAGAGACAGAGACAGAGACAGAGACAGAGACAGAGACAGAGACGGCGACAAAGACCGAGACAGAGACAGAGACGGAGACAGAGGCAAAGACAGAGCCAGGGACTGAGACTGAGACAGAGACAGCGGCAGAGACAGAGACAGAGACAGAGACAGAGACAGAGACAGAGACAGAGACAGAGACAGAGACAGAGACAGAGACGGAGACAGACACAGAGACTGAGACGGAGACAGAGACAGAGGGAGAGACAGCGACAGAGACTGAGACAGAGACAGAGACAGAGACAGGGACAGAGAGAGAGACAGAGACAGAGACAGAGGCAGAGACAGAAACAGAGACAGAGACAGAGACAGATACGGGGACAGAGACAGAGGCAGAGACAGAGACAGAGACAGAGACGGAGACAGAGGCAAAGACAGAGCCAGGGACAGAGTCGGAGACAGAGACAGAGGGAGAGACAGCGACAGAGGCAGAGACAGAAACAGAGACAGAGACAGTTACGGGGACAGAGACAGAGGCAGAGACAGAGACACAGACAGAGACGGACACAGAGACAGAGACTGAGACAGAGACAGAGACAGCGGCAGAGACAGAGACGGAGACAGAGACAGAGACACAGACAGAGACAGGGACAGGAACAGAGACAGAGACAGACACAGAGACTGAGACGGAGACAGAGACAGAGGGAGAGACAGCGACAGAGACTGAGACAGAGACAGAGACAGAGACAGGGACAGAGACAGAGACAGAGACGGACACAGAGACAGAGACAGAGACGGAGACAGAGACAGAGACAGAGACAGAGACAGAGACAGAGACAGAGACAGAGACAGAGACAGAGACGGAGACAGAGGCAGAGACATTGACAGAGACAGAGACAGAGACAGAGTCAGAGACGGAGACAGAGGCAGAGATAGAGACAGAGACAGAGACGGAGGCAGAGACAGAGACAGAGACAGAGACAGAGACAGAGACAGAGACAGAGACAGAGACAGAGACAGAGACAGAAACAGAGACAGGGACAGAGACAGAGACAGAGACTGAGACAGAGACAGAGACAGAGACAGAGACAGAGACAGAGACAGAGACAGAGACACAGACAGAGACAGAGACAGAAACAGAGACAGGGACAGAGACAGAGACAGAGACAGAGACAGAGACAGAGACAGAGGCAGAGACAGAGATAGAGACAGAGACGGAGACAGAGACAGAGACAGAGACTGAGACAGAGACAGAGACAGAGACGGAGACAAAGTCCGAGACAGAGACAGAGACGGAGACAGAGGCAGAGACAGAGCCGGGGACAGAGACGGAGACAGAGACAGAGATAGAGACAGAGACAGACACAGAGACAGAGACAGAGACAAAGACGGAGATAGAGGCGGAGACAGAGTCAGAGACGGAGACAGAGGCAGAGACAGAGCCAGGGACAGAGACAGAGACAGAGACAGTGGGAGAGACAGTGACAGAGACAGAGACAGAGACGGAGACGGAGACAGAGACAGAGACAGAGACAGAGACAGAGACAGAGACAGAGACAGAGACAGAGACAGAGCCAGAGACAGAGACAGAAGCAGAGACAGAGACAGAGACGGAGACAAAGACCGAGAAAGAGACAGAGACGGAGACAGGGGCAGAGACAGAGCCAGGGACTGAGACTGAGACAGAGACAGCGGCAGAGACAGAGACGGACACAGAGACAGAGACACAGACAGAGACAGAGACAGAGACTGAGACAGAGACAGAGACAGAGACAGAGACAGAGACAGAGACAGAGACAGAGACAGAGACAGAGACAGAGACAGAGACAGTTGCATAGACAGAGACGGAGACAGAGACAGCGACGGGGCCAGGGAGAGGGACGGGGCAGAGACAGAGGCAGAGACAGAGACAGAGACAGAGACAGAGGCAGAGACAGAAACAGAGACAGAGACAGATACGGGGACAGAGACAGAGGCAGAGACAGAGACAGAGACAGAGACAGAGACGGAGACAAAGACCGAGACAGAGACAGAGACGGAGATAGAGGCAGAGACAGAGCCAGGGACAGAGACAGAGACAGAGACAGAGACAGAGACAGAGACAGAGACAGAGACAGATGCATAGACAGAGACGGAGACAGAGACAGCGACAGGGCCAGGCAGAGGGACGGGGCAGAGACAGAGGCAGAGACAGAGACAGAGACAGAGACAGAGGCAGAGACAGAAACAGAGACAGAGACAGATACGGGGACAGAGACAGAGGCAGAGACAGAGACAGAGACAGAGACGGAGACAAAGACCGAGACAGAGACAGAGACGGAGACAGAGGCAGAGACAGTGCCAGGGACAGACACGGAGACAGGGACAGAGGGAGAGACAGCGACAGAGACAGAGACAGAGGCAGAGGCAGAGGCAGAGTCTCAGACAGAGACAGAGACAGAGACAGAGACGGAGACAAAGACCGAGACAGAGGCAGAGACACAGACACAGACAGAGACACAGACAGAGACAGAGACAGAGACAGAGACAGAGACAGAGACAGAGACAGTGACAGAGACAGAGACAGAGACAGAGACAGAGACAGAGACAGAGACAGAGACAGAGACAGAGACAGAGACAGAGACAGAGACAGAGACGGCGACAAAGACCGAGACAGAGACAGAGACGGAGACAGAGGCAAAGACAGAGCCAGGGACTGAGACTGAGACAGAGACAGCGGCAGAGACAGAGACAGAGACAGAGACAGAGACAGAGACAGAGACAGAGACAGAGACAGAGACAGAGACAGAGACGGAGACAGACACAGAGACTGAGACGGAGACAGAGACAGAGGGAGAGACAGCGACAGAGACTGAGACAGAGACAGAGACAGAGACAGGGACAGAGAGAGAGACAGAGACAGAGACAGAGGCAGAGACAGAAACAGAGACAGAGACAGATACGGGGACAGAGACAGAGGCAGAGACAGA
>CAMAOD020000275.1:162500-165000 GCA_945859595.2 Megachile willughbiella
GAGACAGAGACAGAGACAGAGACAGAGACAGAGACAGAGACAGAAGCAGAGACAGAGACAGAGACGGAGACAAAGACCGAGAAAGAGACAGAGACGGAGACAGGGGCAGAGACAGAGCCAGGGACTGAGACTGAGACAGAGACAGCGGCAGAGACAGAGACGGACACAGAGACAGAGACACAGACAGAGACAGAGACAGAGACTGAGACAGAGACAGAGACAGAGACAGAGACAGAGACAGAGACAGAGACAGAGACAGAGACAGAGACAGAGACAGAGACAGAGACAGAGACGGAGACAGATGCATAGACAGAGACGGAGACAGAGACAGCGACGGGGCCAGGGAGAGGGACGGGGCAGAGCCAGAGGCAGAGACAGAGACAGAGACAGAGACAGAGGCAGAGACAGAAACAGAGACAGAGACAGATACGGGGACAGAGACAGAGGCAGAGACAGAGACAGAGACAGAGACAGAGACGGAGACAAAGACCGAGACAGAGACAGAGACGGAGACAGAGGCAGAGACAGAGCCAGGGACTGACACGGAGACAGGGACAGAGGGAGAGACAGCGACAGAGACAGAGACAGAGGCAGAGGCAGAGGCAGAGTCTCAGACAGAGACAGAGACAGAGACAGAGACGCAGACAAAGACCGAGACAGAGGCAGAGGCACAGACACAGACAGAGACACAGACAGAGACAGAGACAGAGACAGAGACAGAGACAGAGACAGAGACAGAGACAGAGACAGAGACAGAGACAGAGACAGAGACAGAGACAGAGACAGAGACAGAGACAGAGACAGAGACAGAGACAGAGACAGAGACAGAGACGGAGACAAAGACCGCGACAGAGACAGAGACGGAGACAGAGGCAGAGACAGAGCCAGGGACTGAGACTGAGACAGAGACAGCGGCAGAGACAGAGACAGAGACAGAGACAGAGACAGAGACAGAGACAGAGACAGAGACAGAGACAGAGACAGAGACAGAGACAGAGACAGAGACAGACACAGAGACTGAGACGGAGACAGAGACAGAGGGAGAGACAGCGACAGAGACTGAGACAGAGACAGAGACCGAGACAGGGACAGAGAGAGAGACAGAGACAGAGACAGAGGCAGAGGCAGAGACAGATATAGAGACAGAGACGGAGACAGAGACAGAGACAGAGAATGAGACAGAGACAGAGACAGCGGCAGAGACAGAGACGGAGACAGAGACAGAGACAAGGACCGAGACAGAGACAGAGACGGAGACAGAGGCAAAGACAGAGCCAGGGACAGAGTCGGAGACAGAGACAGAGGGAGAGACAGCGACAGAGGCAGAGACAGAAACAGAGACAGAGACAGACACGGGGACAGAGACAGAGGCAGAGACAGAGACAGAGGCAGAGACAGAGACAGAGACAGAGACAGAAACAGAGACAGGGACAGAGACAGAGACAGAGACAGAGACCGAGAGAGAGACAGAGGCAGAGACAGTGATAGAGACAGAGACGGAGACAGAGACAGAGACAGAGACTGAGACAGAGACAGAGACAGAGACAGAGACAGAGACAGAGACACAGACAGAGACACAGACAGAGACAGAGACAGAGACAGAGACAGAAACAGAGACAGAGACAGAGACAGAGACAGAGACAGAGACAGAGACAGAGACGGAGACAAAGACCGAGACAGAGACAGAGACGGAGACAGAGGCAGAGACAGAGCCAGGGACTGAGACTGAGACAGAGACAGCGGCAGAGACAGAGACAGAGACAGAGACAGAGACAGAGACAGAGACAGAGACAGAGACAGAGACAGAGACAGAGACAGACACAGAGACTGAGACGGAGACAGAGACAGAGGGAGAGACAGCGACAGAGACTGAGACAGAGACCGAGACAGAGACAGGGACAGAGAGAGAGACAGAGACAGAGACAGAGGCAGAGGCAGAGACAGATATAGAGACAGAGACGGAGACAGAGACAGAGACAGAGACTGAGACTGAGACAGAGACAGCGGCAGAGACAGAGACGGAGACAGAGACAGAGACAAGGACCGAGACAGAGACAGAGACGGAGACAGAGGCAAAGTCAGAGCCAGGGACTGAGTCGGAGACAGAGACAGAGGGAGAGACAGCGACAGAGGCAGAGACAGAAACAGAGACAGAGACAGATACGGGGACAGAGACAGAGGCAGAGACAGAGACAGAGACAGAGACAGAGACAGAGACAGAGACAGAAACAGAGACAGGGACAGAGACAGAGACAGAGACAGAGACCGAGAGAGAGACAGAGGCAGAGACAGAGATAGAGACAGAGACGGAGACAGAGACAGAGACAGAGACTGAAACAGAGACAGAGACAGAGACAGAGACAGAGACACAGGCAGAGACAGAAACCGAGACAGGGACAGAGACAGAAACAGAGAGAGAGACAGAGACAGAGGCAGAGACAGAGATAGAGACAGAGACGGAGACAGAGACAGAGGCAGAGACTGAGACAGAGACAGAGAC
>CAMAOD020000275.1:175000-272500 GCA_945859595.2 Megachile willughbiella
ACGGAGACAGAGACAGAGACAGAGACTGAGACAGAGACAGAGACAGAGACAGAGACAGAGACAGAGACAGAGACACAGACAGAGACACAGACAGAGACAGAGACAGAGACAGAGACAGAAACAGAGACAGAGACAGAGACAGAGACAGAGACAGAGACAGAGACAGAAACAGAGACAGGGACAGAGACAGAGACAGAGACAGAGACAGAGACAGAGACAGAGGCAGAGACAGAGATAGAGACAGAGACGGAGACAGAGACAGAGACAGAGACTGAGACAGAGACAGAGACAGAGACGGAGACAAAGTCCGAGACAGAGACAGGGACGGAGACAGAGGCAGAGACAGAGCCAGGGACACAGACGGAGACAGAGACAGAGATAGAGACAGAGACAGACACAGAGACAGAGACAGAGACAAAGACGGAGATAGAGGCGGAGACAGAGTCAGAGACGGAGACAGAGGCAGAGACAGAGCCAGGGACAGAGACAGAGACAGAGACAGTGGGAGAGACAGTGACAGAGACAGAGACAGAGACAGAGACGGAGACGGAGACAGAGACAGAGACAGAGACAGAGACAGAGACAGAGACAGAGACAGAGACAGAGACAGAGACAGAGACAGAAGCAGAGACAGAGACAGAGACGGAGACAAAGACCGAGAAAGAGACAGAGACGGAGACAGGGGCAGAGACAGAGCCAGGGACTGAGACTGAGACAGAGACAGCGGCAGAGACAGAGACGGACACAGAGACAGAGACACAGACAGAGACAGAGACAGAGACTGAGACAGAGACAGAGACAGAGACAGAGACAGAGACAGAGACAGAGACAGAGACAGAGACAGAGACGGAGACAGATGCATAGACAGAGACGGAGACAGAGACAGCGACGGGGCCAGGGAGAGGGACGGGGCAGAGCCAGAGGCAGAGACAGAGACAGAAACAGAGACAGAGGCAGAGACAGAAACAGAGACAGAGACAGATACGGGGACAGAGACAGAGGCAGAGACAGAGACAGAGACAGAGACAGAGACAGAGACGGAGACAAAGACCGAGACAGAGACAGAGACGGAGACAGAGGCAGAGACAGAGCCAGGGACTGACACGGAGACAGGGACAGAGGGAGAGACAGCGACAGAGACAGAGACAGAGGCAGAGGCAGAGGCAGAGTCTCAGACAGAGACAGAGACAGAGACAGAGACGCAGACAAAGACCGAGACAGAGGCAGAGGCACAGACACAGACAGAGACACAGACAGAGACAGAGACAGAGACAGAGACAGAGACAGAGACAGAGACAGAGACAGAGACAGAGACAGAGACAGAGACAGAGACAGAGACAGAGACAGAGACAGAGACAGAGACAGAGACAGAGACAGAGACAGAGACAGAGACAGAGACAGAGACGGAGACAAAGACCGAGACAGAGACAGAGACGGAGACAGAGGCAGAGACAGAGCCAGGGACTGAGACTGAGACAGAGACAGCGGCAGAGACAGAGACAGAGACAGAGACAGAGACAGAGACAGAGACAGAGACAGAGACAGAGACAGAGACAGAGACAGAGACAGAGACAGAGACAGACACAGAGACTGAGACGGAGACAGAGACAGAGGGAGAGACAGCGACAGAGACTGAGACAGAGACAGAGACCGAGACAGGGACAGAGAGAGAGACAGAGACAGAGACAGAGGCAGAGGCAGAGACAGATATAGAGACAGAGACGGAGACAGAGACAGAGACAGAGACTGAGACAGAGACAGAGACAGCGGCAGAGACAGAGACGGAGACAGAGACAGAGACAAGGACCGAGACAGAGACAGAGACGGAGACAGAGACAGAGACAGAGACAGAGACAGAGACAGAGACGGAGACAAAGACCGAGACAGAGACAGAGACGGAGACAGAGGCAGAGACAGAGCCAGGGACTGAGACTGAGACAGAGACAGCGGCAGAGACAGAGACAGAGACAGAGACAGAGACAGAGACAGAGACAGAGACAGAGACAGAGACAGAGACAGAGACAGAGACAGAGACAGAGACAGACACAGAGACTGAGACGGAGACAGAGACAGAGGGAGAGACAGCGACAGAGACTGAGACAGAGACAGAGACCGAGACAGGGACAGAGAGAGAGACAGAGACAGAGACAGAGGCAGAGGCAGAGACAGATATAGAGACAGAGACGGAGACAGAGACAGAGACAGAGACTGAGACAGAGACAGAGACAGCGGCAGAGACAGAGACGGAGACAGAGACAGAGACAAGGACCGAGACAGAGACAGAGACGGAGACAGAGGCAAAGACAGAGCCAGGGACAGAGTCGGAGACAGAGACAGAGGGAGAGACAGCGACAGAGGCAGAGACAGAAACAGAGACAGAGACAGATACGGGGACAGAGACAGAGGCAGAGACAGAGACAGAGGCAGAGACAGAGACAGAGACAGAGACAGAAACAGAGACAGGGACAGAGACAGAGACAGAGACAGAGAGCGAGAGAGAGACAGAGGCAGAGACAGTGATAGAGACAGAGACGGAGACAGAGACAGAGACAGAGACTGAGACAGAGACAGAGACAGAGACAGAGACAGAGACAGAGACACAGACAGAGACACAGACAGAGACAGAGACAGAGACAGAGACAGAAACAGAGACAGAGACAGAGACAGAGACAGAGACAGAGACAGAGACAGAGACAGAGACGGAGACAAAGACCGAGACAGAGACAGAGACGGAGACAGAGGCAGAGACAGAGCCAGGGACTGAGACTGAGACAGAGACAGCGGCAGAGACAGAGACAGAGACAGAGACAGAGACAGAGACAGAGACAGAGACAGAGACAGAGACAGAGACAGAGACAGAGACAGACACAGAGACTGAGACGGAGACAGAGACAGAGGGAGAGACAGCGACAGAGACTGAGACAGAGACCGAGACAGAGACAGGGACAGAGAGAGAGACAGAGACAGAGACAGAGGCAGAGGCAGAGACAGATATAGAGACAGAGACGGAGACAGAGACAGAGACAGAGACTGAGACTGAGACAGAGACAGCGGCAGAGACAGAGACGGAGACAGAGACAGAGACAAGGACCGAGACAGAGACAGAGACGGAGACAGAGGCAAAGTCAGAGCCAGGGACTGAGTCGGAGACAGAGACAGAGGGAGAGACAGCGACAGAGGCAGAGACAGAAACAGAGACAGAGACAGATACGGGGACAGAGACAGAGGCAGAGACAGAGACAGAGACAGAGACAGAGACAGAGACAGAGACAGTAACAGAGACAGGGACAGAGACAGAGACAGAGACAGAGACCGAGAGAGAGACAGAGGCAGAGACAGAGATAGAGACAGAGACGGAGACAGAGACAGAGACAGAGACTGAAACAGAGACAGAGACAGAGACAGAGACAGAGACAGAGACACAGGCAGAGACAGAAACCGAGACAGGGACAGAGACAGAAACAGAGAGAGAGACAGAGACAGAGGCAGAGACAGAGATAGAGACAGAGACGGAGACAGAGACAGAGGCAGAGACTGAGACAGAGACAGAGACAGAGGCGGAGACAAAGACCGAGACAGAGACAGAGACGGAGACAGAGGCAGAGACAGAGACGGACACAGAGACAGAGACACAGACAGAGACAGAGACAGAGACTGAGACAGAGACAGAGACAGAGACAGAGACAGAGACAGAGACAGAGACAGAGACAGAGACAGAGACAGAGACAGAGACAGAGACAGATGCATAGACAGAGACGGAGACAGAGACAGCGACAGGGCCAGGGAGAGGGACGGGGCAGAGACAGAGGCAGAGACAGAGACAGAGACAGAGACAGAGGCAGAGACAGAAACAGGGACAGAGACAGATACGGGGACAGAGACAGAGGCAGAGACAGAGACAGAGACAGAGACAGAGACGGAGACAAAGACCGAGAGAGAGACAGAGACGGAGACAGAGGCAGAGACAGAGCCAGGGACAGACACGGAGACAGGGACAGAGGGAGAGACAGCGACACAGACAGAGACAGAGGCAGAGGCAGAGGCAGAGTCTCAGACAGAGACAGAGACAGAGACAGAGACGGAGACAAAGACCGAGACAGAGGCAGAGACACAGACACAGACAGAGACACAGACAGAGACAGAGACAGAGACAGAGACAGAGACAGAGACAGGGACAGAGAGAGAGACAGAGGGAGAGTCGGAGACAGAGACAGAGGGAGAGACAGCGACAGAGGCAGAGACAGAAACAGAGACAGAGACAGATACGGGGACAGAGACAGAGGCAGAGACAGAGACAGAGACAGAGACAGAGACAGAGACAGAGACAGAAACAGATACAGGGACAGAGACAGAGACAGAGACAGAGACCGAGAGAGAGACAGAGGCAGAGACAGATATAGAGACAGAGACGGAGACAGAGACAGAGACAGAGACTGAGACAGAGACAGAGACAGAGACAGAGACAGAGACAGAGACACAGACAGAGACAGAAACCGAGACAGGGACAGAGACAGAGACAGAGAGAGAGACAGAGACAGAGGCAGAGACAGAGATAGAGACAGAGACGGAGACAGAGACAGAGACAGAGACTGAGACAGAGACAGAGACAGAGACGGAGACAAAGACCGAGACAGAGACAGAGACGGAGACAGAGGCAGAGACAGAGCCAGGGACAGAGACAGAGACAGAGACAGAGACAGAGACAGAGACAGAGACAGAGACAGAGACAGAGTCAGAGACGGAGACAGAGGCAGAGACAGAGCCATGGACAGAGACAGAGACAGAGACAGAGGGAGAGACAGCGACAGAGGCAGAGACAGAGACGGAGACAGAGACAGAGACAGAGACAGAGACAGAGACAGAGACAGAGACAGAGACAGAGACAGAGACAGATGCATAGACAGAGACGGAGACAGAGACAGCGACAGGGCCAGGCAGAGGGACGGGGCAGAGACAGAGGCAGAGACAGAGACAGAGACAGAGACAGAGGCAGAGACAGAAACAGAGACAGAGACAGATACGGGGACAGAGACAGAGGCAGAGACAGAGACAGAGACAGAGACGGAGACAAAGACCGAGACAGAGACAGAGACGGAGACAGAGGCAGAGACAGAGCCAGGGACAGACACGGAGACAGGGACAGAGGGTGAGACAGCGACAGAGACAGAGACAGAGGCAGAGGCAGAGGCAGAGTCTCAGACAGAGACAGAGACAGAGACAGAGACGGAGACAAAGACCGAGACAGAGGCAGAGGCACAGACACAGACAGAGACACAGACAGAGACAGAGACAGAGACAGAGACAGAAACAGAGACAGAGACAGAGACAGAGACAGAGACAGAGACAGAGACAGAGACGGAGACAAAGACCGAGACAGAGACAGAGACGGAGACAGAGGCAGAGACAGAGCCAGGGACTGAGACTGAGACAGAGACAGCGGCAGAGACAGAGACAGAGACAGAGACAGAGACAGAGACAGAGACAGAGACAGAGACAGAGACAGAGACAGAGACAGAGACAGAGACAGACACAGAGACTGAGACGGAGACAGAGACAGAGGGAGAGACAGCGACAGAGACTGAGACAGAGACCGAGACAGAGACAGGGACAGAGAGAGAGACAGAGACAGAGACAGAGGCAGAGGCAGAGACAGATATAGAGACAGAGACGGAGACAGAGACAGAGACAGAGACTGAGACTGAGACAGAGACAGCGGCAGAGACAGAGACGGAGACAGAGACAGAGACAAGGACCGAGACAGAGACAGAGACGGAGACAGAGGCAAAGTCAGAGCCAGGGACTGAGTCGGAGACAGAGACAGAGGGAGAGACAGCGACAGAGGCAGAGACAGAAACAGAGACGGAGACAAAGACCGAGAGAGAGACAGAGACGGAGACAGAGGCAGAGACAGAGCCAGGGACAGACACGGAGACAGGGACAGAGGGAGAGACAGCGACACAGACAGAGACAGAGGCAGAGGCAGAGGCAGAGTCTCAGACAGAGACAGAGACAGAGACAGAGACGGAGACAAAGACCGAGACAGAGGCAGAGACACAGACACAGACAGAGACACAGACAGAGACAGAGACAGAGACAGAGACAGAGACAGAGACAGGGACAGAGAGAGAGACAGAGGGAGAGTCGGAGACAGAGACAGAGGGAGAGACAGCGACAGAGGCAGAGACAGAAACAGAGACAGAGACAGATACGGGGACAGAGACAGAGGCAGAGACAGAGACAGAGACAGAGACAGAGACAGAGACAGAGACAGAAACAGATACAGGGACAGAGACAGAGACAGAGACAGAGACCGAGAGAGAGACAGAGGCAGAGACAGATATAGAGACAGAGACGGAGACAGAGACAGAGACAGAGACTGAGACAGAGACAGAGACAGAGACAGAGACAGAGACAGAGACACAGACAGAGACAGAAACCGAGACAGGGACAGAGACAGAGACAGAGAGAGAGACAGAGACAGAGGCAGAGACAGAGATAGAGACAGAGACGGAGACAGAGACAGAGACAGAGACTGAGACAGAGACAGAGACAGAGACGGAGACAAAGACCGAGACAGAGACAGAGACGGAGACAGAGGCAGAGACAGAGCCAGGGACAGAGACAGAGACAGAGACAGAGACAGAGACAGAGACAGAGACAGAGACAGAGACAGAGTCAGAGACGGAGACAGAGGCAGAGACAGAGCCATGGACAGAGACAGAGACAGAGACAGAGGGAGAGACAGCGACAGAGGCAGAGACAGAGACGGAGACAGAGACAGAGACAGAGACAGAGACAGAGACAGAGACAGAGACAGAGACAGAGACAGAGACAGATGCATAGACAGAGACGGAGACAGAGACAGCGACAGGGCCAGGCAGAGGGACGGGGCAGAGACAGAGGCAGAGACAGAGACAGAGACAGAGACAGAGGCAGAGACAGAAACAGAGACAGAGACAGATACGGGGACAGAGACAGAGGCAGAGACAGAGACAGAGACAGAGACGGAGACAAAGACCGAAACAGAGACAGAGACGGAGACAGAGGCAGAGACAGAGCCAGGGACAGACACGGAGACAGGGACAGAGGGTGAGACAGCGACAGAGACAGAGACAGAGGCAGAGGCAGAGGCAGAGTCTCAGACAGAGACAGAGACAGAGACAGAGACGGAGACAAAGACCGAGACAGAGGCAGAGGCACAGACACAGACAGAGACACAGACAGAGACAGAGACAGAGACAGAGACAGAAACAGAGACAGAGACAGAGACAGAGACAGAGACAGAGACAGAGACAGAGACGGAGACAAAGACCGAGACAGAGACAGAGACGGAGACAGAGGCAGAGACAGAGCCAGGGACTGAGACTGAGACAGAGACAGCGGCAGAGACAGAGACAGAGACAGAGACAGAGACAGAGACAGAGACAGAGACAGAGACAGAGACAGAGACAGAGACAGAGACAGAGACAGACACAGAGACTGAGACGGAGACAGAGACAGAGGGAGAGACAGCGACAGAGACTGAGACAGAGACCGAGACAGAGACAGGGACAGAGAGAGAGACAGAGACAGAGACAGAGGCAGAGGCAGAGACAGATATAGAGACAGAGACGGAGACAGAGACAGAGACAGAGACTGAGACTGAGACAGAGACAGCGGCAGAGACAGAGACGGAGACAGAGACAGAGACAAGGACCGAGACAGAGACAGAGACGGAGACAGAGGCAAAGTCAGAGCCAGGGACTGAGTCGGAGACAGAGACAGAGGGAGAGACAGCGACAGAGGCAGAGACAGAAACAGAGACAGAGACAGATACGGGGACAGAGACAGAGGCAGAGACAGAGACAGAGACAGAGACAGAGACAGAGACAGAGACAGAAACAGAGACAGGGACAGAGACAGAGACAGAGACAGAGACCGAGAGAGAGACAGAGGCAGAGACAGAGATAGAGACAGAGACGGAGACAGAGACAGAGACAGAGACTGAAACAGAGACAGAGACAGAGACAGAGACAGAGACACAGGCAGAGACAGAAACCGAGACAGGGACAGAGACAGAAACAGAGAGAGAGACAGAGACAGAGGCAGAGACAGAGATAGAGACAGAGACGGAGACAGAGACAGAGGCAGAGACTGAGACAGAGACAGCGACAGAGGCGGAGACAAAGACCGAGACAGAGACAGAGACGGAGACAGAGGCAGAGACAGAGACGGACACAGAGACAGAGACACAGACAGAGACAGAGACAGAGACTGAGACAGAGACAGAGACAGAGACAGAGACAGAGACAGAGACAGAGACAGAGACAGAGACAGAGACAGATGCATAGACAGAGACGGAGACAGAGACAGCGACAGGGCCAGGGAGAGGGACGGGGCAGAGACAGAGGCAGAGACAGAGACAGAGACAGAGACAGAGGCAGAGACAGAAACAGGGACAGAGACAGATACGGGGACAGAGACAGAGGCAGAGACAGAGACAGAGACAGAGACAGAGACGGAGACAAAGACCGAGAGAGAGACAGAGACGGAGACAGAGGCAGAGACAGAGCCAGGGACAGACACGGAGACAGGGACAGAGGGAGAGACAGCGACACAGACAGAGACAGAGGCAGAGGCAGAGGCAGAGTCTCAGACAGAGACAGAGACAGAGACAGAGACGGAGACAAAGACCGAGACAGAGGCAGAGACACAGACACAGACAGAGACACAGACAGAGACAGAGACAGAGACAGAGACAGAGACAGAGACAGAGACAGGGACAGAGAGAGAGACAGAGGGAGAGTCGGAGACAGAGACAGAGGGAGAGACAGCGACAGAGGCAGAGACAGAAACAGAGACAGAGACAGATACGGGGACAGAGACAGAGGCAGAGACAGAGACAGAGACAGAGACAGAGACAGAGACAGAGACAGAAACAGATACAGGGACAGAGACAGAGACAGAGACAGAGACCGAGAGAGAGACAGAGGCAGAGACAGATATAGAGACAGAGACGGAGACAGAGACAGAGACAGAGACTGAGACAGAGACAGAGACAGAGACAGAGACAGAGACAGAGACACAGACAGAGACAGAAACCGAGACAGGGACAGAGACAGAGACAGAGAGAGAGACAGAGACAGAGGCAGAGACAGAGATAGAGACAGAGACGGAGACAGAGACAGAGACAGAGACTGAGACAGAGACAGAGACAGAGACGGAGACAAAGACCGAGACAGAGACAGAGACGGAGACAGAGGCAAAGACAGAGCCAGGGACTGAGACTGAGACAGAGACAGCGGCAGAGACAGAGACAGAGACAGAGACAGAGACAGAGACAGAGACAGAGACAGAGACAGAGACGGAGACAGACACAGAGACTGAGACGGAGACAGAGACAGATTGAGAGACAGCGACAGAGACTGAGACAGAGACAGAGACAGAGACAGGGACAGAGAGAGAGACAGAGACAGAGACAGAGGCAGAGACAGAAACAGAGACAGAGACAGATACGGGGACAGAGACAAAGGCAGAGACAGAGACAGAGACAGAGACGGAGACAGAGGCAAAGACAGAGCCAGGGACAGAGTCGGAGACAGAGACAGAGGGAGAGACAGCGACAGAGGCAGAGACAGAAACAGAGACAGAGACAGTTACGGGGACAGAGACAGAGGCAGAGACAGAGACACAGACAGAGACGGACACAGAGACAGAGACTGAGACAGAGACAGAGACAGCGGCAGAGACAGAGACGGAGACAGAGACAGAGACACAGACAGAGACAGGGACAGGAACAGAGACAGAGACAGACACAGAGACTGAGACGGAGACAGAGACAGAGGGAGAGACATCGACAGAGACTGAGACAGAGACAGAGACAGAGACAGGGACAGAGACAGAGACAGAGACGGACACAGAGACAGAGACGGAGACAGAGACAGAGACAGAGACAGAGACAGAGACAGAGACAGAGACAGAGACAGAGACGGAGACAGAGGCAGAGACATTGACAGAGACAGAGACAGAGACAGAGTCAGAGACGGAGACAGAGGCAGAGATAGAGACAGAGACAGAGACGGAGGCAGAGACAGAGACAGAGACAGAGACAGAGACAGAGACAGAAACAGAGACAGAGACAGAGACAGAGACAGAAACAGAGACAGGGACAGAGACAGAGACAGAGACAGAGACAGAGACAGAGACAGAGGCAGAGACAGAGATAGAGACAGAGACGGAGACAGAGACAGAGACAGAGACTGAGACAGAGACAGAGACAGAGACGGAGACAAAGTCCGAGACAGAGACAGAGACGGAGACAGAGGCAGAGACAGAGCCGGGGACAGAGACGGAGACAGAGACAGAGATAGAGACAGAGACAGACACAGAGACAGAGACAGAGACAAAGACGGAGATAGAGGCGGAGACAGAGTCAGAGACGGAGACAGAGGCAGAGACAGAGCCAGGGACAGAGACAGAGACAGAGACAGTGGGAGAGACAGTGACAGAGACAGAGACAGAGACGGAGACGGAGACAGAGACAGAGACAGAGACAGAGACAGAGACAGAGACAGAGACAGAGACAGAGACAGAGACAGAGCCAGAGACAGAGACAGAAGCAGAGACAGAGACAGAGACGGAGACAAAGACCGAGAAAGAGACAGAGACGGAGACAGGGGCAGAGACAGAGCCAGGGACTGAGACTGAGACAGAGACAGCGGCAGAGACAGAGACGGACACAGAGACAGAGACACAGACAGAGACAGAGACAGAGACTGAGACAGAGACAGAGACAGAGACAGAGACAGAGACAGAGACAGAGACAGAGACAGAGACAGAGACAGAGACAGAGACAGATGCATAGACAGAGACGGAGACAGAGACAGCGACGGGGCCAGGGAGAGGGACGGGGCAGAGACAGAGGCAGAGACAGAGACAGAGACAGAGACAGAGGCAGAGACAGAAACAGAGACAGAGACAGATACGGGGACAGAGACAGAGGCAGAGACAGAGACAGAGACAGAGACAGAGACGGAGACAAAGACCGAGACAGAGACAGAGACGGAGATAGAGGCAGAGACAGAGCCAGGGACAGACACGGAGACAGGGACAGAGGGAGAGACAGCGACAGAGACAGAGACTGAGGCAGAGGCAGAGGCAGATTCTCAGACAGAGACAGAGACAGAGACAGAGACGCAGACAAAGACCGAGACAGAGGCAGAGGCACAGACACAGACAGAGACACAGACAGAGACAGAGACAGAGACAGAGACAGAGACAGAGACAGAGACAGAGACAGAGACAGAGACAGAGACAGAGACAGAGACAGAGACAGAGACAGAGACAGAGACAGAGACAGAGACAGAGACAGAGACAGAGACAGAGACAGAGACAGAGACGGAGACAAGGACCGAGACAGAGACAGAGACGGAGACAGAGGCAGAGACAGAGCCAGGGACTGAGACTGAGACAGAGACAGCGGCAGAGACAGAGACAGAGACAGAGACAGAGACAGAGACAGAGACAGAGACAGAGACAGAGACAGAGACAGAGACAGAGACAGACACAGAGACTGAGACGGAGACAGAGACAGAGGGAGAGACAGCGACAGAGACTGAGACAGAGACAGAGACCGAGACAGGGACAGAGAGAGAGACAGAGACAGAGACAGAGGCAGAGGCAGAGACAGATATAGAGACAGAGACGGAGACAGAGACAGAGACAGAGACTGAGACTGAGACAGAGACAGCGGCAGAGACAGAGACGGAGACAGAGACAGAGACAAGGACCGAGACAGAGACAGAGACGGAGACAGAGGCAAAGACAGAGCCAGGGACAGAGTCGGAGACAGAGACAGAGGGAGAGACAGCGACAGAGGCAGAGACAGAAACAGAGACAGAGACAGATACGGGGACAGAGACAGAGGCAGAGACAGAGACAGAGACAGAGACGGAGACAGAGGCAGAGACAGAGCCAGGGACAGACACGGAGACAGGGACAGGGGGAGAGACAGCTACAGAGACAGAGACAGAGGCAGAGGCAGAGGCAGAGTCTCAGACAGAGACAGAGACAGAGACAGAGACAGAGACGGAGACAAAGACCGAGACAGAGGCAGAGACACAGACACAGACAGAGACACAGACAGAGACAGAGACAGAGACAGAGACAGAGACAGAGACAGAGACAGAGACAGAGACAGAGACAGAGGCAGAGACAGAGCCAGGGACAGACACGGAGACAGGGACAGAGGGAGAGACAGCGACGGAGACAGAGACAGAGGCAGAGGCAGAGGCAGAGGCAGAGTCTCAGACAGAGACAGAGACAGGGACAGAGACAGAGACGGAGACAAAGACCGAGACAGAGGCAGAGACACAGACACAGACAGAGACACAGACAGAGACAGAGACAGAGACAGAGACAGAGACAGAGACAGAGACAGAGACAGAGACAGAGACAGAGACAGAGACAGAGACAGAGACAGAGACAGAGACAGAGACAGAGACAGAGACAGAGACAGAGACGGAGACAAAGACCGAGACAGAGGCAGAGACACAGACACAGACAGAGACACAGACAGAGACAGAGACAGAGACAGAGACAGAGACAGAGACAGAGACAGAGACAGAGACAGAGACAGAGACAGAGACAGAGACAGAGACAGAGACAGAGACGGAGACAAAGACCGAGACAGAGACAGAGACGGAGACAGAGGCAGAGACAGAGCCAGGGACTGAGACTGAGACAGAGACAGCGGCAGAGACAGAGACAGAGACAGAGACAGAGACAGAGACAGAGACAGAGACAGAGACAGAGACAGAGACAGAGACAGACACAGAGACCGAGACGGAGACAGAGACAGAGGGAGAGACAGCGACAGAGACTGAGACAGAGACAGAGACAGAGACAGGGACAGAGAGAGAGACAGAGACAGAGACAGAGACAGAGGCAGAGGCAGAGACAGAGACGGAGACAAAGACCGAGACAGAGACAGAGACGAAGACAGAGGCAGAGACAGAGCCAGGGACAGACACGGAAACAGGGACAGAGGGAGAGGCAGCGACAGAGACAGAGACAGAGGCAGAGGCAGAGGCAGAGGCAGAGTCTCAGACAGAGACAGAGACAGAGACAGAGACGGAGACAAAGACCGAGACAGAGGCAGAGACACAGACACAGACAGAGACACAGACAGAGACAGAGACAGAGACAGAGACAGAGACAGAGACAGAGACAGAGACAGAGACAGAGACAGAGACAGAGACAGACACAGAGACAGAGACAGAGACAGAGACGGAGACAAAGACCGAGACAGAGGCAGAGACGGAGACAGAGGCAGAGACAGAGCCAGGGACTGAGTCTGAGACAGAGACAGCGGCAGAGACAGAGACAGAGACAGAGACAGAGACAGAGACGGAGACGGAGACAGAGACGGAGACAGAGACAGAGACAGAGACAGAGACAGAGACAGAGACAGAGACAGAGACAGAGACAGAGACAGAGACAGAGACAGAGACAGAAGCAGAGACAGAGACAGAGACGGAGACAAAGACCGAGAAAGAGACAGAGGCAGAGACAGGAACAGAGACAGAGTCAGATACGGGGACAGAGACAGAGGCAGAGACAGAGACAGAGACAGAGACAGAGACGGAGACAAAGACCGAGACAGAGACAAAGACGGAGACAGAGGCAGAGACAGAGCCAGGGACAGACACGGAGACAGGGACAGAGGGAGAGACAGCGACAGAGACAGAGACAGAGGCAGAGGCAGAGGCAGAGTCTCAGACAGAGACAGAGACAGAGACAGAGACGGAGACAAAGACCGAGACAGAGGCAGAGACACAGACACAGACAGAGACACAGACAGAGACAGAGACAGAGACAGAGACAGAGACAGAGACAGAGACAGAGACAGACACAGAGACAGAGACAGAGACAGAGACGGAGACAAAGACCGAGACACAAACAGAGACGGAGACAGAGGCAGAGACAGAGACGGAGACAGAGGCAGAGACAGAGGCAGCGGCAGAGACAGAGACAGAGACAGAGACAGAGACAGAGACAGAGACAGAGACAGAGACAGAGACAGAGACAGAGACAGAGACAGAGACAGAGACAGACACAGAGACTGAGACGGAGACAGAGACAGAGGGAGAGACAGCGACAGAGACTGAGACAGAGACAGAGACAGAGACAGGGACAGAGAGAGAGACAGAGAGAGAGACAGAGGCAGAGGCAGAGACAGATATAGAGACAGAGACGGAGACAGAGACAGAGACAGAGACTGAGACTGAGACAGAGACAGCGGCAGAGACAGAGACGGAGACAGAGACAGAGACAAAGACCGAGACAGAGACAGAGACGGAGACAGAGACAGAGACAGAGACAGACACAGAGACTGAGACGGAGACAGAGACAGAGGGAGAGACAGCGACAGAGACTGAGACAGAGACAGAGACAGAGACAGAGACAGAGACAGAGACAGAGACAGAGACAGAGACAGAGACAGAGACAGAAACAGAGACAGAGACAGAGACGGAGACAAAGACCGAGAAAGAGACAGAGACGGAGACAGGGGCAGAGACAGAGCCTGGGACTGAGACTGAGACAGAGACAGCGGCAGAGACAGAGACGGACACAGAGACAGAGACACAGACAGAGACAGAGACAGAGACTGAGACATAGACAGAGACAGAGACAGAGACAGAGACAGGGACAGAGACAGAGACAGAGACAGATGCATAGAGAGAGACGGAGACAGAGACAGCGACAGGGCCAGGGAGAGGGACGGGGCAGAGACAGAGGCAGAGACAGAGACAGAGACAGAGACAGAGACAGAGGCAGAGACAGAAACAGAGACAGAGACAGATACGGGGACAGAGACAGAGGCAGAGACAGAGACAGAGACAGAGACAGAGACGGAGACAAAGACCGAGACAGAGACAGAGACGGAGACAGAGGCAGAGACAGAGCCAGGGACAGACACGGAGACAGGGACAGGGGGAGAGACAGCGACAGAGACAGAGACAGAGGCAGAGGCAGAGGCAGAGTCTCAGACAGGGACAGAGACAGAGACAGAGACAGAGACGGAGACAAAGACCGAGACAGAGGCAGAGACACAGACACAGACAGAGACACAGACAGAGACAGAGACAGAGACAGAGACAGAGACAGAGACAGAGACAGAGACAGAGACAGAGACAGAGGCAGAGACAGAGCCAGGGACAGACACGGAGACAGGGACAGAGGGAGAGACAGCGACAGAGACAGAGACAGAGGCAGAGGCAGAGGCAGAGGCAGAGTCTCAGACAGAGACAGAGACAGAGACAGAGACAGAGACAGAGACAAAGACCGAGACAGAGGCAGAGACACAGACACAGACAGAGACACAGACAGAGACAGAGACAGAGACGGAGACAGAGACAGAGACAGAGACAGAGCCAGAGACAGAGACAGAGACAGAGGCAGAGGCAGAGACAGAGCCAGGGACAGACACGGAGACAGAGACAGCGGCAGAGACAGAGACAGAGACAGAGACAGGGACACAGACAGAGACAGAGACAGAGACAGAGACAGAGACAGAGACAGAGACAGAGACAGAGACAGAGACAGAGACAGAGACAGAGACAGAGACAGAGACAGAGACAGACACAGAGACTGAGACGGAGACAGAGACAGAGGGAGAGACAGCGACAGAGACTGAGACAGAGACAGAGACAGAGACAGGGACAGAGACAGAGACAGAGACGGACACAGAGACAGAGACGGAGACAGAGACAGAGACAGAGACAGAGACGGAGACAGAGACAGAGACAGAGACAGAGACAGAGACAGAGACAGAGACAGAGACAGAGACGGAGACAGAGGCAGAGACAGAGCCAGGGACAGAGACAGAGACAGAGGGAGAGACAGCGACAGAGACAGAGACAGAGACAGAGACGGAGACAGAGACAGAGACAGAGACAGAGACAGAGACAGAGGCAGAGACAGAGAAAGAGACAGAGACAGAGACAGAGACAGAGACAGAGACAGAGACAGAGACAGAGACAGAGACAGAGACGGAGACAAAGACCGAGACAGAGACAGAGACGGAGACAGAGGCAGAGACAGAGCCAGGGACAGAGACGGAGACAGACACAGAGGGAGAGACAGCGACAGGGACAGGGACACAGACAGAGACAGAGACAGAGACAGAGACGGAGACAGAGGCAAAGACAGAGCCAGGGACAGAGTCGGAGACAGAGACAGAGGGAGAGACAGCGACAGAGGCAGAGACAGAAACAGAGACAGAGACAGTTACGGGGACAGAGACAGAGGCAGAGACAGAGACACAGACAGAGACGGACACAGAGACAGAGACTGAGACAGAGACAGAGACAGCGGCAGAGACAGAGACGGAGACAGAGACAGAGACACAGACAGAGACAGGGACAAAAACAGAGACAGAGACGGAGACAGAGACGGAGACAAAGACCGTGACAGGGACAGAGACGGAGACAGAGGCAGAGACAGAGCCAGGGACAGAGACAGAAACAGAGTCAGAGACGGAGACAGAGGCAGAGATAGAGACAGAGACAGAGACGGAGACAGAGACAGAGACAGAGACAGAGACAGAGACAGAGACAGAGACAGAGACAGAGACAGCGACAGAGACAGAGACAGAGACAGAAACAGAGACAGGGACAGAGACAGAGGCAGAGACAGAGACAGAGACAGAGGCAGAGACAGAGATAGAGACAGAGACGGAGACAGAGACAGAGACAGAGACTGAGACAGAGACAGAGACAGAGACGGAGACAAAGACCGAGACAGAGACAGAGACGGAGACAGAGGCAGAGACGGAGCCAGGGACAGAGACGGAGACAGAGACAGAGATAGAGACAGAGACAGACACAGAGACAGAGACAGAGACAAAGACGGAGATAGAGGCAGAGACAGAGTCAGAGACGGAGACAGAGGCAGAGACAGAGCCAGGGACAGAGACAGAGACAGAGACAGTGGGAGAGACAGCGACAGAGACAGAGACAGAGACGGAGACGGAGACAGAGACAGAGACAGAGACAGAGACAGAGACAGAGACAGAGACAGAGACAGAGACAGAGACAGAGACAGAAACAGAGACAGAGACAGAGACGGAGACAAAGACCGAGAAAGAGACAGAGACGGAGACAGGGGCAGAGACAGAGCCTGGGACTGAGACTGAGACAGAGACAGCGGCAGAGACAGAGACGGACACAGAGACAGAGACAAAGACAGAGACAGAGACAGAGACTGAGACAGAGACAGAGACAGAGACAGAGACAGAGACAGGGACAGAGACAGAGACAGAGACAGATGCATAGAGAGAGACGGAGACAGAGACAGCGACAGGGCCAGGGAGAGGGACGGGGCAGAGACAGAGGCAGAGACAGAGACAGAGACAGAGACAGAGACAGAGGCAGAGACAGAAACAGAGACAGAGACAGATACGGGGACAGAGACAGAGGCAGAGACAGAGACAGAGACAGAGACAGAGACGGAGACAAAGACCGAGACAGAGACAGAGACGGAGACAGAGGCAGAGACAGAGCCAGGGACAGACACGGAGACAGGGACAGAGGGAGAGACAGCGACAGAGACAGAGACAGAGGCAGAGGCAGAGGCAGAGTCTCAGACAGAGACAGAGACAGGGACAGAGACGGAGACAAAGACCGAGACAGAGGCAGACACACAGACACAGACAGAGACACAGACAGAGACAGAGACAGAGACAGAGACAGAGACGGAGACAAAGACCGAGACAGAGACAGAGACGGAGACAGAGGCAGAGACAGAGCCAGGGACAGAGACGGAGACAGAGACAGAGATAGAGACAGAGACAGACACAGAGACAGAGACAGAGACAAAGACGGAGATAGAGGCAGAGACAGAGTCAGAGACGGAGACAGAGGCAGAGATAGAGCCAGGGACAGAGACAGAGACAGAGACAGTGGGAGAGACAGCGACAGAGACAGAGACAGAGACGGAGACGGAGACAGAGACAGAGACAGAGACAGAGACAGAGACAGAGACAGAGACAGAGACAGAGACAGAGACAGAGACAGAGACAGAGACAGAGACAGAGACAGAAACAGAGACAGAGACAGAGACGGAGACAAAGACCGAGAAAGAGACAGAGACGGAGACAGGGGCAGAGACAGAGCCAGGGACTGAGACTGAGACAGAGACAGCGGCAGAGACAGAGACGGACACAGAGACAGAGACACAGACAGAGACAGAGACAGAGACTGAGACAGAGACAGAGACAGAGACAGAGACAGAGACAGAGACAGAGACAGAGACAGAGACAGAGACAGAGACAGAGACAGAGACAGAGACAGAGACAGAGACAGAGACAGAGACAGAGACAGATGCATAGAGAGAGACGGAGACAGAGACAGCGACAGGGCCAGGGAGAGGGACGGGGCAGAGACAGAGGCAGAGACAGAGACAGAGACAGAGACAGAGGCAGAGACAGAAACAGAGACAGAGACAGATACGGGGACAGAGACAGAGGCAGAGACAGAGACAGAGACAGAGACAGAGACGGAGAGAGAGACAGAGACAGAGACAGAGACAGAGACAGAGACAGAGACAGAGACAGAGACAGAGACAGAGACGGAGACAGAGGCAGAGACAGAGCCAGGGACAGAGACAGAGACAGAGACAGAGGGGGAGACAGCGACAGAGACAGAGACAGAGACAGAGACGGAGACAGAGACAGAGACAGAGACAGAGACAGAGACAGAGGCAGAGGCAGAGACAGAGAAAGAGACAGAGACAGAGACAGAGACAGAGACAGAGACAGAGACGGAGACAAAGACCGAGACAGAGACAGAGACGGAGACAGGGGCAGAGACAGAGCCAGGGACTGAGACTGAGACAGAGACAGCGGCAGAGACAGAGACGGACACAGAGACAGAGACACAGACAGAGACAGAGACAGAGACTGAGACAGAGACAGAGACAGAGACAGAGACAGAGACAGGGACAGAGACAGAGACAGAGACAGATGCATAGACAGAGACGGAGACAGAGACAGCGACAGGGACAGGGAGAGGGACGGGGCAGAGACAGAGGCAGAGACAGAGACAGAGACAGAGACAGAAACAGAGACAGAGACAGAGACAGAGACAGAGACAGAGACAGAGACAGAGACAGAGACAGAGACGGAGACAGAGGCAGAGACAGGGCCAGGGACAGAGACAGAGACAGAGACAGAGGGAGAGACAGCGACAGAGACAGAGACAGAGACAGAGACGGAGACAGAGACAGAGACAGAGACAGAGACAGAGACAGAGACAGAGGCAGAGGCAGAGACAGAGAAAGAGACAGAGACAGAGACAGAGACAGAGACAGAGACAGAGACAGAGACAGAGACAGAGACAGAGACAGAGACGGAGACAAAGACCGAGACAGAGACAGAGACGGAGACAGAGACAGAGGCAGAGACAGAGCCAGGGACAGAGACGGAGACAGAGACAGAGGGAGAGACAGCGACAGAGACAGAGGCAGAGACAGAGACGGAGGCAGAGACAGAGACAGAGACCGAGACAGAGACAGAGACAGAGACAGAGATAGAGACAGAGACAGAGACAGAGGCAGAGACACAGACACAGACAGAGACACAGACAGAGACAGAGACAGAGACAGAGACAGAGACAGAGACAGAGACAGAGACAGAGACAGAGACAGAGACAGAGACAGAGACAGAGACAGAGACAGAGACAGAGACAGAGACAGAGACAGAGACAGGGACAAAGACAGAGGGAGAGACAGCGACAGAGACTGAGACAGAGACAGAGACAGAGACAGGGACAGAGACAGAGACAGAGACGGACACAGAGACAGAGACGGAGACAGAGACAGAGACAGAGACAGAGACAGAGACAGAGACAGAGACGGAGACAGAGACAGAGACAGAGACAGAGACAGAGACAGAGACAGAGACAGAGACAGAGACAGAGACAGAGACAGAGACAGAGACGGAGACAGAGGCAGAGACAGAGCCAGGGACAGAGACAGAGACAGAGACAGAGGGAGAGACAGCGACAGAGACAGAGACAGAGACAGAGACGGAGACAGAGACAGAGACAGAGACAGAGACAAAGACAGAGGCAGAGGCAGAGACAGAGAAAGAGACAGAGACAGAGACAGAGACAGAGACAGAGACAGAGACAGAGACAGAGACGGAGACAAAGACCGAGACAGAGACAGAGACGGAGACAGAGGCAGAGACAGAGCCAGGGACAGAGACGGAGACAGAGACAGAGGGAGAGACAGCGACAGAGACAGAGACAGAGGCAGAGGCAGAGGCAGAGTCTCAGACAGAGACAGAGACAGAGACAGAGACAGAGACAGAGACAAAGACCGAGACAGAGGCAGAGACACAGACACAGACAGAGACACAGACAGAGACAGAGACAGAGACAGAGACGGAGACAGAGGCAGAGACAGAGCCAGGGACTGAGACTGAGACAGAGACAGCGGCAGAGACAGAGACGGACACAGAGACAGAGACACAGACAGAGACAGAGACAGAGACAGAGACGGAGACAGAGGCAAATACAGAGCCAGGGACAGAGTCGGAGACAGAGACAGAGGGAGAGACAGCGACAGAGGCAGAGACAGAAACAGAGACAGGGACAGTTACGGGGACAGAGACAGAGGCAGAGACAGAGACACAGACAGAGACGGACACAGAGACAGAGACTGAGACAGAGACAGAGACAGCGGCAGAGACAGGGACGGAGACAGAGACAGAGACACAGACAGAGACAGGGACAGAAACAGAGACAGAGACGGAGACAGAGACGGAGACAAAGACCGTGACAGGGACAGAGACGGAGACAGAGGCAGGGACAGAGCCAGGGACAGAGACAGAAACAGAGTCAGAGACGGAGACAGAGGCAGAGATAGAGACAGAGACAGAGACGGAGACAGAGACAGAGACAGAGACAGAGACAGAGACAGAGACAGAGACAGAGACAGAGACAGCGACAGAGACAGAGACAGAGACAGAAACAGAGACAGGGACAAAGACAGAGACAGAGACAGAGACAGAGGCAGAGACAGAGATAGAGACAGAGACGGAGACAGAGACAGAGACAGAGACTGAGACAGAGACAGAGACAGAGACAGAGACGGAGACAAAGACCGAGACAGAGACAGAGACGGAGACAGAGGCAGAGACAGAGCCAGGGACAGAGACGGAGACAGAGACAGAGATAGAGACAGAGACAGACACAGAGACGGAGACAGAGACAAAGACGGAGATAGAGGCAGAGACAGAGTCAGAGACGGAGACAGAGGCAGAGACAGAGCCAGGGACAGAGACAGAGACAGGGACAGTGGGAGAGACAGCGACAGAGACAGAGACAGAGACAGAGACGGAGACGGAGACAGAGACAGAGACAGAGACAGAGACAGAGACAGAGACAGAGACAGAGACAGAGACAGAGACAGAGACGGAGACAAAGACCGAGACAGAGACAAAGACGGAGACAGAGGCAGAGACAGAGCCAGGGACAGAGACGGAGACAGAGACAGAGATAGAGACAGAGACAGACACAGAGACAGAGACAGAGACAAAGACGGATATAGAGGCAGAGACAGAGTCAGAGACGGAGACAGAGGCAGAGACAGAGCCAGGGACTGAGACTGAGACAGAGACAGCGGCAGAGACAGAGACAGAGACAGAGACAGAGACACAGACAGAGACAGAGACAGAGACAGAGACAGAGACAGAGACAGAGACGGAGACAGAGACAGGGACAGAGGCAGAGACAGAGACGGACACAGAGACAGAGACAGAGACAGAGACAGAGACAGTGGCAGAGACAGAGACAGAGACAGACACAGAGACTGAGACGGAGAAGGAGACAGAGACAGAGGGAGAGACAGCGACAGAGACAGAGACAGAGACAGAGACGGAGGCAGAGACAGAGACAGAGACCGAGACAGAGACAGAGACAGAGACAGAGACAGAGACAGAGACAGAGGCAGAGACAGAGAAAGAGATAGAGACAGAGACAGAGACAGAGACAGAAACAGAGACAGGGACAAAGACAGAGACAGAGACAGAGACAGAGGCAGAGACAGAGACACAGACAGAGACGGACACAGAGATAGAGACTGAGACAGAGACAGAGACAGCGGCAGAGACAGAGACGGAGACAGAGACAGAGACACAGACAGAGACAGGGACAGGAACAGAGACAGAGACAGACACAGAGACTGAGACGGAGACAGAGACAGAGGGAGAGACAGCGACAGAGACTGAGACAGAGACAGAGACAGAGACAGGGACAGAGACAGAGACAGAGACGGACACAGAGACAGAGACGGAGACAGAGACAGAGACAGAGACAGAGACAGAGACAGAGACAGAGACAGAGACAGAGACAGAGACGGAGACAGAGACAGAGACATTGACAGAGACAGAGACAGAGACAGAGTCAGAGACGGAGACAGAGGCAGAGTCAGAGGCAGAGACAGAGACGGAGACAGAGACAGAGACAGAGACAGAGACAGAGGCAGAGACAGAGAAAGAGATAGAGACAGAGACAGAGACAGAGACAGAGACGGAGACAGAGACGGACACAGAGACAGAGACGGAGACAGAGACAGAGACAGAGACAGAGGCAGAGACAGAGACGGAGACAGAGACAGAGACAGAGACAGAGACAGAGGCAGAGACAGAGAAAGAGGTAGAGACAGAGACAGAGACAGAGACAGAGACGGAGACAAAGACCGAGAAAGAGACAGAGACGGAGACAGAGGCAGAGACAGAGCCAGGGACTGAGACTGAGACAGAGACAGCGGCAGAGACAGAGACGGACACAGAGACAGAGACACAGACAGAGACAGAGACAGAGACAGAGACGGAGACAGAGGCAAAGACAGAGCCAGGGACAGAGTCGGAGACAGAGACAGAGGGAGAGACAGCGACAGTGGCAGAGACAGAAACAGAGACAGAGACAGTTACGGGGACAGAGACAGAGGCAGAGACAGAGACACAGACAGAGACGGACACAGAGACAGAGACTGAGACAGAGACAGAGACAGCGGCAGAGACAGAGACGGAGACAGAGACAGAGACACAGACAGAGACAGGGACAGGAACAGAGACAGAGACAGAGACAGAGACGGAGACAAAGACCGTGACAGGGACAGAGACGGAGACAGAGGCAGAGACAGAGCCAGGGACAGAGACAGAAACAGAGTCAGAGACGGAGACAGAGGCAGAGATAGAGACAGAGACAGAGACCGAGGCAGAGACAGAGACAGAGACAGAGACAGAGACAGAGACAGAGACAGAGACAGAGACAGAGACAGAGACAGAGACAGAAACAGAGACAGGGACAGAGGCAGAGACAGAGACAGAGACAGAGACAGAGACAGAGGCAGAGACAGAGATAGAGACAGAGACGGAGACAGAGACAGAGACAGAGACTGAGACAGAGACAGACACAGAGACAGAGACAGAGACAAAGACGGAGATAGAGGCGGAGACAGAGTCAGAGACGGAGACAGAGGCAGAGACAGAGCCAGGGACAGAGACAGAGACAGAGACAGTGGGAGAGACAGTGACAGAGACAGAGACAGAGACAGAGACGGAGACGGAGACAGAGACAGAGACAGAGACAGAGACAGAGACAGAGACAGAGACAGAGACATAGACAGAGACAGAGACAGAGACAGATGCATAGACAGAGACGGAGACAGAGACAGCGACGGGGCCAGGGAGAGGGACGGGGCAGAGCCAGAGGCAGAGACAGAGACAGAGACAGAGACAGAGGCAGAGACAGAAACAGAGACAGAGACAGATACGGGGACAGAGACAGAGGCAGAGACAGAGACAGAGACAGAGACAGAGACGGAGACGAAGACCGAGACAGAGACAGAGACGGAGACAGAGGCAGAGACAGAGCCAGGGACAGACACGGAGACAGGGACAGAGGGAGAGACAGCGACAGAGACAGAGACAGAGGCAGAGGCAGAGGCAGAGTCTCAGACAGAGACAGAGACAGAGACAGAGACGCAGACAAAGACCGAGACAGAGGCAGAGGCACGGACACAGACAGAGACACAGACAGAGACAGAGACAGAGATAGAGACAGAGACAGAGACAGAGACAGAGACAGAGACAGAGACAGAGACAGAGACAGAGACAGAGACGGAGACAAAGACCGAGACAGAGACAGAGACGGAGACAGAGGCAGAGACAGAGCCAGGGACTGAGACTGAGACAGAGACAGCGGCAGAGACAGAGACAGAGACAGAGACAGAGACAGAGACAGAGACAGAGACAGAGACAGAGACAGAGACAGAGACAGAGACAGACACAGAGACTGAGACGGAGACAGAGACGAAGGGAGAGACAGCGACAGAGACTGAGACAGAGACAGAGACCGAGACAGGGACAGAGAGAGAGACAGAGACAGAGACAGAGGCAGAGGCAGAGACAGATATAGAGACAGAGACGGAGACAGAGACAGAGCCAGAGACTGAGACAGAGACAGAGACAGCGGCAGAGACAGAGACGGAGACAGAGACAGAGACAAGGACCGAGACAGAGACAGAGACGGAGACAGAGGCAAAGACAGAGCCAGGGACAGAGTCGGAGACAGAGACAGAGGGAGAGACAGCGACAGAGGCAGAGACAGAAACAGAGACAGAGACAGATACGGGGACAGAGACAGAGGCAGAGACAGAGACAGAGACAGAGACAGAGACAGAGACAGAAACAGAGACAGGGACAGAGACAGAGACAGAGACAGAGACCGAGAGAGAGACAGAGGCAGAGACAGTGATAGAGACAGAGACGGAGACAGAGACAGAGACAGAGACTGAGACAGAGACAGAGACAGAGACAGAGACAGAGACAGAGACAGAGACACAGACAGAGACAGAAACCGAGACAGGGACAGAGACATAGACAGAGAGAGAGACAGAGACAGAGGCAGAGACAGAGATAGAGACAGAGACGGAGACAGAGACAGAGACAGAGACTGAGACAGAGACAGAGACAGAGGCGGAGACAAAGGCCGCGACAGAGACAGAGACGGAGACAGAGGCAGAGACAGAGACGGACACAGAGACAGAGACAGAGACACAGACAGAGACAGAGACAGAGACTGAGACAGAGACAGAGACAGAGACAGAGACAGAGACAGAGACAGAGACAGAGACAGAGACAGAGACAGAGACAGAGACAGAGACAGATGCATAGACAGAGACGGAGACAGAGACAGCGACAGGGCCAGGGAGAGGGACGGGGCAGAGACAGAGGCAGAGACAGAGACAGAGACAGAGACAGAGGCAGAGACAGAGACAGAAACAGAGACAGAGACAGATACGGGGACAGAGACAGAGGCAGAGACAGAGACAGAGGGAGAGACAGCGACAGAGACTGAGACAGAGACAGAGACAGAGACAGGGACAGAGAGAGAGGCAGAGACAGAGACAGAGGCAGAGGCAGAGACAGATATAGAGACAGAGACGGAGACAGAGACAGAGACAGAGACTGAGACTGAGACAGAGACAGCGGCAGAGACAGAGACGGAGACAGAGACAGAGACAAGGACCGAGACAGAGACAGAGACGGAGACAGAGGCAAAGTCAGAGCCAGGGACAGAGTCGGAGACAGAGACAGAGGGAGAGACAGCGACAGAGGCAGAGACAGAAACAGAGACAGAGACAGATACGGCGACAGAGACAGAGGCAGAGACAGAGACAGAGACAGAGACAGAGACAGAGACAGAGACAGAAACAGAGACAGGGACAGAGACAGAGACAGAGACAGAGACCGAGAGAGAGACAGAGGCAGAGACAGAGATAGAGACAGAGACGGAGACAGAGACAGAGACAGAGACTGAAACAGAGACAGAGACAGAGACAGAGACAGAGACAGAGACAGAGACACAGGCAGAGACAGAAACCGAGACAGGGACAGAGACAGAGACAGAGAGAGAGACAGAGACAGAGGCAGAGACAGAGATAGAGACAGAGACGGAGACAGAGACAGAGGCAGAGACTGAGACAGAGACAGAGACAGAGGCGGAGACAAAGACCGAGACAGAGACAGAGACGGAGACAGAGGCAGAGACAGAGACGGACACAGAGACAGAGACACAGACAGAGACAGAGACAGAGACTGAGACAGAGACAGAGACAGAGACAGAGACAGAGACAGAGACAGAGACAGAGACAGAGACAGAGACAGAGACAGAGACAGATGCATAGACAGAGACGGAGACAGAGACAGCGACAGGGCCAGGGAGAGGGACGGGGCAGAGACAGAGGCAGAGACAGAGACAGAGACAGAGACAGAGGCAGAGACAGAAACAGAGACAGAGACAGATACGGGGACAGAGACAGAGGCAGAGACAGAGACAGAGACAGAGACAGAGACGGAGACAAAGACCGAGAGAGAGACAGAGACGGAGACAGAGGCAGAGACAGAGCCAGGGACAGACACGGAGACAGGGACAGAGGGAGAGACAGCGACAGAGACAGAGACAGAGGCAGAGGCAGAGGCAGAGTCTCAGACAGAGACAGAGACAGAGACAGAGACGGAGACAAAGACCGAGACAGAGGCAGAGACACAGACACAGACAGAGACACAGACAGAGACAGAGACAGAGACAGAGACAGAGACAGAGACAGGGACAGAGAGAGAGACAGAGACAGAGTCAGAGGCAGAGACAGATATAGAGACAGAGACGGAGACAGAGACAGAGACAGAGACTGAGACTGAGACAGAGACAGCGGCAGAGACAGAGACGGAGACAGAGACAGAGACAAAGACCGAGACAGAGACAGAGACGGAGACAGAGGCAAAGACAGAGCCAGCGACAGAGACAGAGACAGAGGCAGAGGCAGAGGCAGAGTCTCAGACAGAGACAGAGACAGAGACAGAGACGGAGACAAAGACCGAGACAGAGGCAGAGACACAGACACAGACAGAGACACAGACAGAGACAGAGACAGAGACAGAGACAGAGACAGAGACAGGGACAGAGAGAGAGACAGAGACAGAGTCAGAGGCAGAGACAGATATAGAGACAGAGACGGAGACAGAGACAGAGACAGAGACTGAGACTGAGACAGAGACAGCGGCAGAGACAGAGACGGAGACAGAGACAGAGACAAAGACCGAGACAGAGACAGAGACGGAGACAGAGGCAAAGACAGAGCCAGGGACAGAGTCGGAGACAGAGACAGAGGGAGAGACAGCGACAGAGGCAGAGACAGAAACAGAGACAGAGACAGATACGGGGACAGAGACAGAGGCAGAGACAGAGACAGAGACAGAGACAGAGACAGAGACAGAGACAGAAACAGATACAGGGACAGAGACAGAGACAGAGACAGAGACCGAGAGAGAGACAGAGGCAGAGACAGATATAGAGACAGAGACGGAGACAGAGACAGAGACAGAGACTGAGACAGAGACAGAGACAGAGACAGAGACAGAGACACAGACAGAGACAGAAACCGAGACAGGGACAGAGACAGAGACAGAGAGAGAGACAGAGACAGAGGCAGAGACAGAGATAGAGACAGAGACGGAGACAGAGACAGAGACAGAGACTGAGACAGAGACAGAGACAGAGACGGAGACAAAGACCGAGACAGAGACAGAGACGGAGACCGAGGCAGAGACAGAGCCAGGGACAGAGACAGAGACAGAGACAGAGACAGAGACAGAGACAGAGACAGAGACAGAGACAGAGACGGAGACAGAGACAGAGACAGAGCCAGGGACAGAGACAGAGACAGAGACAGTGGGAGAGACAGCGACAGAGACAGAGACAGAGACGGAGACGGAGACAGAGACAGAGACAGAGACAGAGACAGAGACAGAGACAGAGACAGAGACAGAGACAGAGACAGAGACAGAGACAGAGACAGAGACAGAAACAGAGACAGAGACAGAGACGGAGACAAAGACCGAGAAAGAGACAGAGACGGAGACAGGGGCAGAGACAGAGCCAGGGACTGAGACTGAGACAGAGACAGCGGCAGAGACAGAGACGGACACAGAGACAGAGACACAGACAGAGACAGAGACAGAGACAGAGACAGAGACAGAGACAGAGACAGAGACAGAGACAGAGACAGACACAGAGACTGAGACGGAGACAGAGACAGAGGGAGAGACAGCGACAGAGACTGAGACAGAGACAGAGACCGAGACAGGGACAGAGAGAGAGACAGAGACAGAGACAGAGGCAGAGGCAGAGACAGTTACGGGGACAGAGACAGAGGCAGAGACAGAGACACAGACAGAGACGGACACAGAGACAGAGACTGAGACAGAGACAGAGACAGCGGCAGAGACAGAGACGGAGACAGAGACAGAGACACAGACAGAGACAGGGACAGGAACAGAGACAGAGACAGAGACAGAGACGGAGACAAAGACCGTGACAGGGACAGAGACGGAGACAGAGGCAGAGACAGAGCCAGGGACAGAGACAGAAACAGAGTCAGAGACGGAGACAGAGGCAGAGATAGAGACAGAGACAGAGACGGAGGCAGAGACAGAGACAGAGACAGAGACAGAGACAGAGACAGAGACTGAGACAGAGACAGAGACAGAGACAGAAACAGAGACAGGGACAGAGGCAGAGACAGAGACAGAGACAGAGACAGAGACAGAGGCAGAGACAGAGATAGAGACAGAGACGGAGACAGAGACAGAGACAGAGACTGAGACAGAGACAGACACAGAGACAGAGACAGAGACAAAGACGGAGATAGAGGCGGAGACAGAGTCAGAGACGGAGACAGAGGCAGAGACAGAGCCAGGGACAGAGACAGAGACAGAGACAGTGGGAGAGACAGTGACAGAGACAGAGACAGAGACAGAGACGGAGACGGAGACAGAGACAGAGACAGAGACAGAGACAGAGACAGAGACAGAGACAGAGACAGAGACAGAGACAGAGACAGAGACAGATGCATAGACAGAGACGGAGACAGAGACAGCGACGGGGCCAGGGAGAGGGACGGGGCAGAGCCAGAGGCAGAGACAGAGACAGAGACAGAGACAGAGACAGAGGCAGAGACAGAAACAGAGACAGAGACAGATACGGGGACAGAGACAGAGGCAGAGACAGAGACAGAGACAGAGACAGAGACCGAGACAGGGACAGAGAGAGAGACAGAGACAGAGACAGAGGCAGAGGCAGAGACAGTTACGGGGACAGAGACAGAGGCAGAGACAGAGACACAGACAGAGACGGACACAGAGACAGAGACTGAGACAGAGACAGAGACAGCGGCAGAGACAGAGACGGAGACAGAGACAGAGACACAGACAGAGACAGGGACAGGAACAGAGACAGAGACAGAGACAGAGACGGAGACAAAGACCGTGACAGGGACAGAGACGGAGACAGAGGCAGAGACAGAGCCAGGGACAGAGACAGAAACAGAGTCAGAGACGGAGACAGAGGCAGAGATAGAGACAGAGACAGAGACGGAGGCAGAGACAGAGACAGAGACAGAGACAGAGACAGAGACAGAGACTGAGACAGAGACAGAGACAGAGACAGAAACAGAGACAGGGACAGAGGCAGAGACAGAGACAGAGACAGAGACAGAGACAGAGGCAGAGACAGAGATAGAGACAGAGACGGAGACAGAGACAGAGACAGAGACTGAGACAGAGACAGACACAGAGACAGAGACAGAGACAAAGACGGAGATAGAGGCGGAGACAGAGTCAGAGACGGAGACAGAGGCAGAGACAGAGCCAGGGACAGAGACAGAGACAGAGACAGTGGGAGAGACAGTGACAGAGACAGAGACAGAGACAGAGACGGAGACGGAGACAGAGACAGAGACAGAGACAGAGACAGAGACAGAGACAGAGACAGAGACATAGACAGAGACAGAGACAGAGACAGATGCATAGACAGAGACGGAGACAGAGACAGCGACGGGGCCAGGGAGAGGGACGGGGCAGAGCCAGAGGCAGAGACAGAGACAGAGACAGAGACAGAGACAGAGGCAGAGACAGAAACAGAGACAGAGACAGATACGGGGACAGAGACAGAGGCAGAGACAGAGACAGAGACAGAGACAGAGACGGAGACAAAGACCGAGACAGAGACAGAGACGGAGACAGAGGCAGAGACAGAGCCAGGGACAGACACGGAGACAGGGACAGAGGGAGAGACAGCGACAGAGACAGAGACAGAGGCAGAGGCAGAGGCAGAGTCTCAGACAGAGACAGAGACAGAGACAGAGACGCAGACAAAGACCGAGACAGAGGCAGAGGCACAGACACAGACAGAGACACAGACAGAGACAGAGACAGAGATAGAGACAGAGACAGAGACAGAGACAGAGACAGAGACAGAGACAGAGACAGAGACAGAGACAGAGACGGAGACAAAGACCGAGACAGAGACAGAGACGGAGACAGAGGCAGAGACAGAGCCAGGGACTGAGACTGAGACAGAGACAGCGGCAGAGACAGAGACAGAGACAGAGACAGAGACAGAGACAGAGACAGAGACAGAGACAGAGACAGAGACAGAGACAGACACAGAGACTGAGACGGAGACAGAGACAGAGGGAGAGACAGCGACAGAGACTGAGACAGAGACAGAGACCGAGACAGGGACAGAGAGAGAGACAGAGACAGAGACAGAGGCAGAGGCAGAGACAGATATAGAGACAGAGACGGAGACAGAGACAGAGCCAGAGACTGAGACAGAGACAGAGACAGCGGCAGAGACAGAGACGGAGACAGAGACAGAGACAAGGACCGAGACAGAGACAGAGACGGAGACAGAGGCAAAGACAGAGCCAGGGACAGAGTCGGAGACAGAGACAGAGGGAGAGACAGCGACAGAGGCAGAGACAGAAACAGAGACAGAGACAGATACGGGGACAGAGACAGAGGCAGAGACAGAGACAGAGACAGAGACAGAGACAGAGACAGAAACAGAGACAGGGACAGAGACAGAGACAGAGACAGAGACCGAGAGAGAGACAGAGGCAGAGACAGTGATAGAGACAGAGACGGAGACAGAGACAGAGACAGAGACTGAGACAGAGACAGAGACAGAGACAGAGACAGAGACAGAGACACAGACAGAGACAGAAACCGAGACAGGGACAGAGACATAGACAGAGAGAGAGACAGAGACAGAGGCAGAGACAGAGATAGAGACAGAGACGGAGACAGAGACAGAGACAGAGACTGAGACAGAGACAGAGACAGAGGCGGAGACAAAGGCCGAGACAGAGACAGAGACGGAGACAGAGGCAGAGACAGAGACGGACACAGAGACAGAGACAGAGACACAGACAGAGACAGAGACAGAGACTGAGACAGAGACAGAGACAGAGACAGAGACAGAGACAGAGACAGAGACAGAGACAGAGACAGAGACAGAGACAGAGACAGAGACAGAGACAGAGACAGATGCATAGACAGAGACGGAGACAGAGACAGCGACAGGGCCAGGGAGAGGGACGGGGCAGAGACAGAGGCAGAGACAGAGACAGAGACAGAGACAGAGGCAGAGACAGAAACAGAGACAGAGACAGATACGGGGACAGAGACAGAGGCAGAGACAGAGACAGACACAGAGACTGAGACGGAGACAGAGACAGAGACAGAGACAGAGACAGAAACCGAGACAGGGACAGAGACAGAGACAGAGAGAGAGACAGAGACAGAGGCAGAGACAGAGATAGAGACAGAGACGGAGACAGAGACAGAGACAGAGACTGAGACAGAGACAGAGACAGAGACGGAGACAAAGACCGAGACAGAGACAGAGACGGAGACAGAGGCAGAGACAGAGCCAGGGACAGAGACAGAGACAGAGACAGGGACAGAGAGAGAGACAGAGACAGAGTCAGAGGCAGAGACAGATATAGAGACAGAGACGGAGACAGAGACAGAGACAGAGACTGAGACTGAGACAGAGACAGCGGCAGAGACAGAGACGGAGACAGAGACAGAGACAAAGACCGAGACAGAGACAGAGACGGAGACAGAAACAGAGACAGAGACAGATACGGGGACAGAGACATAGGCAGAGACAGAGACAGACACAGAGACAGAGACAGAGACGGAGACAAAGACCGAGACAGAGGCAGAGACACAGACACAGACAGAGACACAGACAGAGACAGAGACAGAGACAGAGACAGAAACAGAGACAGAGACAGAGACAGAGACAGAGACAGAGACAGAGACGGAGACAAAGACCGAGACAGAGACAGAGACGGAGACAGAGGCAGCGACAGAGACGGACACAGAGACAGAGACAGAGACACAGACAGAGACAGAGACAGAGACTGAGACAGAGACAGAGACAGAGACAGAGACAGAGACAGAGACAGAGACAGAGACAGAGACAGAGACAGAGACAGAGACAGAGACAGAGACAGAGACAGATGCATAGACAGAGACGGAGACAGAGACAGCGACAGGGCCAGGGAGAGGGACGGGGCAGAGACAGAGGCAGAGACAGAGACAGAGACAGAGACAGAGGCAGAGACAGAAACAGAGACAGAGACAGATACGGGGACAGAGACAGAGGCAGAGACAGAGACAGACACAGAGACTGAGACGGAGACAGAGACAGAGACACAGACAGAGACAGAAACCGAGACAGGGACAGAGACAGAGACAGAGAGAGAGACAGAGACAGAGGCAGAGACGGAGATAGAGACAGAGACGGAGACAGAGACAGAGACAGAGACTGAGACAGAGACAGAGACAGAGACGGAGACAAAGACCGAGACAGAGACAGAGACGGAGACAGAGGCAGAGACAGAGCCAGGGACAGAGACAGAGACAGAGACAGGGACAGAGAGAGAGACAGAGACAGAGTCAGAGGCAGAGACAGATATAGAGACAGAGACGGAGACAGAGACAGAGACAGAGACTGAGACTGAGACAGAGACAGCGGCAGAGACAGAGACGGAGACAGAGACAGAGACAAAGACCGAGACAGAGACAGAGACGGAGACAGAAACAGAGACAGAGACAGATACGGGGACAGAGACATAGGCAGAGACAGAGACAGACACAGAGACAGAGACAGAGACGGAGACAAAGACCGAGACAGAGGCAGAGACACAGACACAGACAGAGACACAGACAGAGACAGAGACAGAGACAGAGACAGAAACAGAGACAGAGACAGAGACAGAGACAGAGACAGAGACAGAGACGGAGACAAAGACCGAGACAGAGACAGAGACGGAGACAGAGGCAGAGACAGAGCCAGGGACTGAGACTGAGACAGAGACAGCGGCAGAGACAGAGACAGAGACAGAGACAGAGACAGAGACAGAGACAGAGACAGAGACAGAGACAGAGACAGAGACAGAGACAGAGACAGAGACAGACACAGAGACTGAGACGGAGACAGAGACAGAGGGAGAGACAGCGACAGAGACTGAGACAGAGACAGAGACAGAGACAGGGACAGAGAGAGAGACAGAGACAGAGACAGAGGCAGAGGCAGAGACAGATATAGAGACAGAGACGGAGACAGAGACAGAGACAGAGACTGAGACTGAGACAGAGACAGCGGCAGAGACAGAGACGGAGACAGAGACAGAGACAAGGACCGAGACAGAGACAGAGACGGAGACAGAGGCAAAGTCAGAGCCAGGGACAGAGTCGGAGACAGAGACAGAGGGAGAGACAGCGACAGAGGCAGAGACAGAAACAGAGACAGAGACAGATACGGGGACAGAGACAGAGGCAGAGACAGAGACAGAGACAGAGACAGAGACAGAGACAGAGACAGAAACAGAGACAGGGACAGAGACAGAGACAGAGACAGAGACCGAGAGAGAGACAGAGGCAGAGACAGAGATAGAGACAGAGACGGAGACAGAGACAGAGACAGAGACTGAAACAGAGACAGAGACAGAGACAGAGACAGAGACAGAGACACAGGCAGAGACAGAAACCGAGACAGGGACAGAGACAGAGACAGAGAGAGAGACAGAGACAGAGGCAGAGACAGAGATAGAGACAGAGACGGAGACAGAGACAGAGGCAGAGACTGAGACAGAGACAGAGACAGAGGCGGAGACAAAGACCGAGACAGAGACAGAGACGGAGACAGAGGCAGAGACAGAGACGGACACAGAGACAGAGACACAGACAGAGACAGAGACGGAGACTGAGACAGAGACAGAGACAGAGACAGAGACAGAGACAGAGACAGAGACAGAGACAGAGACAGAGACAGAGACAGAGACAGATGCATAGACAGAGACGGAGACAGAGACAGCGACAGGGCCAGGGAGAGGGACGGGGCAGAGACAGAGGCAGAGACAGAGGCAGAGACAGAAACAGAGACAGAGACAGATACGGGGACAGAGACAGAGGCAGAGACAGAGACAGAGACAGAGACAGAGACGGAGACAAAGACCGAGAGAGAGACAGAGACGGAGACAGAGGCAGAGACAGAGCCAGGGACAGACACGGAGACAGGGACAGAGGGAGAGACAGCGACAGAGACAGAGACAGAGGCAGAGGCAGAGGCAGAGTCTCAGACAGAGACAGAGACAGAGACAGAGACGGAGACAAAGACCGAGACAGAGGCAGAGACACAGACACAGACAGAGACACAGACAGAGACAGAGACAGAGACAGAGACAGAGACAGAGACAGGGACAGAGAGAGAGACAGAGACAGAGTCAGAGGCAGAGACAGATATAGAGACAGAGACGGAGACAGAGACAGAGACAGAGACTGAGACAGAGACAGAGTCAGAGGCAGAGACAGATATAGAGACAGAGACGGAGACAGAGACAGAGACAGAGACAGAGACAGAAACAGATACAGGGACAGAGACAGAGACAGAGACAGAGACCGAGAGAGAGACAGAGGCAGAGACAGATATAGAGACAGAGACGGAGACAGAGACAGAGACAGAGACTGAGACAGAGACAGAGACAGAGACAGAGACACAGACAGAGACAGAAACCGAGACAGGGACAGAGACAGAGACAGAGAGAGAGACAGAGACAGAGGCAGAGACAGAGATAGAGACAGAGACGGAGACAGAGACAGAGACAGAGACTGAGACAGAGACAGAGACAGAGACGGAGACAAAGACCGAGACAGAGACAGAGACGGAGACCGAGGCAGAGACAGAGCCAGGGACAGAGACAGAGACAGAGACAGAGACAGAGACAGAGACAGAGACAGAGACAGAGACAGAGACAGAGACGGAGACAGAGACAGAGACAGAGCCAGGGACAGAGACAGAGACAGAGACAGTGGGAGAGACAGCGACAGAGACAGAGACAGAGACGGAGACGGAGACAGAGACAGAGACAGAGACAGAGACAGAGACAGAGACAGAGACAGAGACAGAGACAGAGACAGAGACAGAAACAGAGACAGAGACAGAGACGGAGACAAAGACCGAGAAAGAGACAGAGACGGAGACAGGGGCAGAGACAGAGCCAGGGACTGAGACTGAGACAGAGACAGCGGCAGAGACAGAGACGGACACAGAGACAGAGACACAGACAGAGACAGAGACAGAGACAGAGACAGAGGCAGAGACAGAAACAGAGACAGAGACAGATACGGGGACAGAGACAGAGGCAGAGACAGAGACAGAGACAGAGACAGAGACGGAGACAAAGACCGAGAGAGAGACAGAGACGGAGACAGAGGCAGAGACAGAGCCAGGGACAGACACGGAGACAGGGACAGAGGGAGAGACAGCGACAGAGACAGAGACAGAGGCAGAGGCAGAGGTAGAGTCTCAGACAGAGACAGAGACAGAGACAGAGACGGAGACAAAGACCGAGACAGAGGCAGAGACACAGACACAGACAGAGACACAGACAGAGACAGAGACAGAGACAGAGACAGAGACAGAGACAGAGACAGGGACAGAGAGAGAGACAGAGACAGAGTCAGAGGCAGAGACAGATATAGAGACAGAGACGGAGACAGAGACAGAGACAGAGACTGAGACTGAGACAGAGACAGCGGCAGAGACAGAGACGGAGACAGAGACAGAGACAAAGACCGAGACAGAGACAGAGACGGAGACAGAGGCAAAGACAGAGCCAGGGACAGAGTCGGAGACAGAGACAGAGGGAGAGACAGCGACAGACGCAGAGACAGAAACAGAGACAGAGACAGATACGGGGACAGAGATAGAGGCAGAGACAGAGACAGAGACAGAGACAGAGACAGAGACAGAGACAGAAACAGATACAGGGACAGAGACAGAGACAGAGACAGAGACCGAGAGAGAGACAGAGGCAGAGACAGATATAGAGACAGAGACGGAGACAGAGACAGAGACAGAGACTGAGACAGAGACAGAGACAGAGACAGAGACAGAGACAGAGACAGAGACAGAGACACAGACAGAGACAGAAACCGAGACAGGGACAGAGACAGAGACAGAGAGAGAGACAGAGACAGAGGCAGAGACAGAGATAGAGACAGAGACGGAGACAGAGACAGAGACAGAGACTGAGACAGAGACAGAGACAGAGACGGAGACAAAGACCGAGACAGAGACAGAGACGGAGACAGAGGCAGAGACAGAGCCAGGGACAGAGACAGAGACAGAGACAGAGACAGAGACAGAGACAGAGACAGAGACAGAGACAGAGACGGAGACAGAGACAGAGACAGAGCCAGGGACAGAGACAGAGACAGAGACAGTGGGAGAGACAGCGACAGAGACAGAGACAGAGACGGAGACGGAGACAGAGACAGAGACAGAGACAGAGACAGAGACAGAGGCAGAGACAGAGACAGAGACAGAGACAGAGACAGAGACAGAGACAGAAACAGAGACAGAGACAGAGACGGAGACAAAGACCGAGAAAGAGACAGAGACGGAGACAGGGGCAGAGACAGAGCCAGGGACTGAGACTGAGACAGAGACAGCGGCAGAGACAGAGACGGACACAGAGACAGAGACACAGACAGAGACAGAGACAGAGACTGAGACAGAGACAGAGACAGAGACAGAGACAGAGACAGAGACAGAGACAGAGACAGAGACAGAGACAGAGACAGAGACAGAGACAGAGACAGAGACAGAGACAGAGACAGAGACAGAGACAGAGACAGATGCATAGACAGAGACGGAGATAGAGACAGCGACAGGGCCAGGGAGAGGGACGGGGCAGAGACAGAGGCAGAGACAGAGACAGAGACAGAGACAGAGGCAGAGACAGAAACACAGACAGAGACAGATACGGGGACAGAGACAGAGGCAGAGACAGAGACAGAGACAGAGACAGAGACGGAGACAAAGACCGAGACAGAGACAGAGACGGAGACAGAGGCAGAGACAGAGCCAGGGACAGACACGGAGACAGGGACAGAGGGAGAGACAGCGACAGAGACAGAGACAGAGGCAGAGGCAGAGGCAGTGTCTCAGACAGAGACAGAGACAGAGACAGAGACAGAGACGGAGACAAAGACCGAGACAGAGGCAGAGACACAGACACAGACAGAGACACAGACAGAGACAGAGACAGAGACAGAGACAGAGACAGAGACAGAGACAGAGACAGAGACAGAGACAGAGGCAGAGACAGAGCCAGGGACAGACACGGAGACAGGGACAGAGGGACAGACAGCGACAGAGACAGAGACAGAGGCAGAGGCAGAGGCAGAAGCAGAGTCTCAGACAGAGACAGAGACAGAGACAGAGACAGAGACAGAGACGGAGACAGAGACAGAGACAGAGACAGAGACAGAGACAGAGACAGAGACAGAGACGGAGACAAAGACCGGGACAGAGACAGAGACGGAGACAGTGGCAGAGACAGAGCCAGGGACTGAGACTGAGACAGGGACAGAGGGAGAGACAGCGACAGAGACAGAGACAGAGGCAGAGGCAGAGGCAGTGTCTCAGACAGAGACAGAGACAGAGACAGAGACAGAGACGGAGACAAAGACCGAGACAGAGGCAGAGACACAGACACAGACAGAGACACAGACAGAGACAGAGACAGAGACAGAGACAGAGACAGAGACAGAGACAGAGACAGAGACAGAGACAGAGGCAGAGACAGAGCCAGGGACAGACACGGAGACAGGGACAGAGGGACAGACAGCGACAGAGACAGAGACAGAGGCAGAGGCAGAGGCAGAAGCAGAGTCTCAGACAGAGACAGAGACAGAGACAGAGACAGAGACAGAGACGGAGACAGAGACAGAGACAGAGACAGAGACAGAGACAGAGACAGAGACAGAGACGGAGACAAAGACCGGGACAGAGACAGAGACGGAGACAGTGGCAGAGACAGAGCCAGGGACTGAGACTGAGACAGAGACAGCGGCAGAGACAGAGACAGAGACAGAGACAGAGACACAGACAGAGACAGAGACAGAGACAGAGACAGAGACAGAGACAGAGACAGACACAGAGACTGAGACTGAGACGGAGACAGAGACAGAGGGAGAGACAGCGACAGAGACTGAGACAGAGACAGAGACAGAGACAGAGACAGGGACAGAGACAGAGACAGAGACGGACACAGAGACAGAGACGGAGACAGAGACAGAGACAGAGACAGAGACAGAGACAGAGACAGAGACGGAGACAGAGACAGAGACAGAGACAGAGACAGAGACAGAGACAGAGACAGAGACAGAGACAGAGACGGAGACAGAGGCAGAGACAGAGCCAGGGACAGAGACAGAGACAGAGACAGAGGGAGAGACAGCGACAGAGACAGAGACAGAGACAGAGACGGAGACAGAGACAGAGACAGAGACAGAGACAGAGACAGAGACAGAGACAGAGGCAGAGACAGAGAAAGAGACAGAGACAGAGACAGAGACAGAGACAGAGACAGAGACAGAGACAGAGACAGAGACAGAGACGGAGACAAAGACCGAGACAGAGACAGAGACGGAGACAGAGGCAGAGACAGAGCCAGGGACAGAGACGGAGACAGAGACAGAGGGAGAGACAGCGACAGAGACAGAGACAGAGACAGAGACGGAGGCAGAGACAGAGACAGAGACCGAGACAGAGACAGAGACAGAGACAGAGATAGAGACAGAGACAGAGACAGAGACAGAGACAGAGACAGAGACAGAGTCAGAGACGGAGACAGAGGCAGAGACAGAGCCAGGGACAGAGACAGAGACAGAGACAGAGGGAGAGACAGCGACAGAGGCAGAGACAGAGACGGAGACAGAGACAGAGACAGAGACAGAGGCAGAGACAGAGAAAGAGATAGAGACAGAGACAGAGACAGAGACAGAGACGGAGACAAAGACCGAGAAAGAGACAGAGACGGAGACAGAGGCAGAGACAGAGCCAGGGACTGAGACTGAGACAGAGACAGCGGCAGAGACAGAGACGGACACAGAGACAGAGACACAGACAGAGACAGAGACAGAGACAGAGACGGAGACAGAGGCAAAGACAGAGCCAGGGACAGAGTCGGAGACAGAGACAGAGGGAGAGACAGCGACAGAGGCAGAGACAGAAACAGAGACAGAGACAGTTACGGGGACAGAGACAGAGGCAGAGACAGAGACACAGACAGAGACGGACACAGAGACAGAGACTGAGGCAGAGACAGAGACAGCGGCAGAGACAGAGACGGAGACAGAGACAGAGACACAGACAGAGACAGGGACAGAAACAGAGACAGAGACGGAGACAGAGACGGAGACAAAGACCGTGACAGGGACAGAGACGGAGTCGGAGGCAGAGACAGAGCCAGGGACAGAGACAGAAACAGAGTCAGAGACGGAGACAGAGGCAGAGATAGAGACAGAGACAGAGACGGAGACAGAGACAGAGACAGAGACAGTGACAGAGACAGAGACAGAGACAGCGACAGACACAGAGACAGAGACAGAAACAGAGACAGCGACAGAGACAGAGACAGAGACAGAGACAGAGGCAGAGACAGAGATAGAAACAGAGACGGAGACAGAGACAGAGACAGAGACTGAGACAGAGACAGAGACAGAGACGGAGACAAAGACCGAGACAGAGACAGAGACAGAGACGGAGACAGAGGCAGAGACAGAGCCAGGGACAGGGACGGAGACAGAGACAGAGATAGAGACAGAGACAGACACAGAGACAGAGACAGAGACAAAGACGGAGATAGAGGCAGAGACAGAGTCAGAGACGGAGACAGAGGCAGAGACAGAGCCAGGGACAGAGACAGAGACAGAGACAGTGGGAGAGACAGCGACAGAGACAGAGACAGAGACGGAGACGGAGACAGAGACAGAGACAGAGACAGAGACAGAGACAGAGACAGAGCCAGAGACAGAGACAGAGACAGAGACAGAAACAGAGACAGAGACAAAGACGGAGACAAAGACCGAGGAAGAGACAGAGACGGAGACAGGGGCAGAGACAGAGCCAGGGACTGAGACTGAGACAGAGACAGCGGCAGAGACAGAGACGGACACAGAGACAGAGACACAGACAGAGACAGAGACAGAGACTGAGACAGAGACAGAGACAGAGACAGAGCCAGAGACAGAGACAGAGACAGAGACAGAGACAGAGACAGAGACAGAGGCAGAGACAGAGAAAGAGATAGAGACAGAGACAGAGACAGAGACAGAAACAGAGACAGGGACAAAGACAGAGACAGAGACAGAGACAGAGGCAGAGACAGAGACACAGACAGAGACGGACACAGAGATAGAGACTGAGACAGAGACAGAGACAGCGGCAGAGACAGAGACGGAGACAGAGACAGAGACAGAGACAGAGCCAGGGACAGAGACAGAGACAGAGACAGTGGGAGAGACAGCGACAGAGACAGAGACAGAGACGGAGACGGAGACAGAGACAGAGACAGAGACAGAGACAGAGACAGAGACAGAGACAGAGACAGAGACAGAGACAGAGACAGAAACAGAGACAGAGACAGAGACGGAGACAAAGACCGAGAAAGAGACAGAGACGGAGACAGGGGCAGAGACAGAGCCAGGGACTGAGACTGAGACAGAGACAGCGGCAGAGACAGAGACGGACACAGAGACAGAGACACAGACAGAGACAGAGACAGAGACAGAGACAGAGGCAGAGACAGAAACAGAGACAGAGACAGAGACTGAGACAGAGACAGAGACAGAGACTGAGACAGAGACAGAGACAGAGACAGAGTCAGAGGCAGAGACAGATATAGAGACAGAGACGGAGACAGAGACAGAGACAGAGACTGAGACAGAGACAGAGTCAGAGGCAGAGACAGATATAGAGACAGAGACGGAGACAGAGACAGAGACAGAGACAGAGACAGAAACAGATACAGGGACAGAGACAGAGACAGAGACAGAGACCGAGAGAGAGACAGAGGCAGAGACAGATATAGAGACAGAGACGGAGACAGAGACAGAGACAGAGACTGAGACAGAGACAGAGACAGAGACAGAGACACAGACAGAGACAGAAACCGAGACAGGGACAGAGACAGAGACAGAGAGAGAGACAGAGACAGAGGCAGAGACAGAGATAGAGACAGAGACGGAGACAGAGACAGAGACAGAGACTGAGACAGAGACAGAGACAGAGACGGAGACAAAGACCGAGACAGAGACAGAGACGGAGACCGAGGCAGAGACAGAGCCAGGGACAGAGACAGAGACAGAGACAGAGACAGAGACAGAGACAGAGACAGAGACAGAGACAGAGACAGAGACGGAGACAGAGACAGAGACAGAGCCAGGGACAGAGACAGAGACAGAGACAGTGGGAGAGACAGCGACAGAGACAGAGACAGAGACGGAGACGGAGACAGAGACAGAGACAGAGACAGAGACAGAGACAGAGACAGAGACAGAGACAGAGACAGAGACAGAGACAGAAACAGAGACAGAGACAGAGACGGAGACAAAGACCGAGAAAGAGACAGAGACGGAGACAGGGGCAGAGACAGAGCCAGGGACTGAGACTGAGACAGAGACAGCGGCAGAGACAGAGACGGACACAGAGACAGAGACACAGACAGAGACAGAGACAGAGACAGAGACAGAGGCAGAGACAGAAACAGAGACAGAGACAGATACGGGGACAGAGACAGAGGCAGAGACAGAGACAGAGACAGAGACAGAGACGGAGACAAAGACCGAGAGAGAGACAGAGACGGAGACAGAGGCAGAGACAGAGCCAGGGACAGACACGGAGACAGGGACAGAGGGAGAGACAGCGACAGAGACAGAGACAGAGGCAGAGGCAGAGGTAGAGTCTCAGACAGAGACAGAGACAGAGACAGAGACGGAGACAAAGACCGAGACAGAGGCAGAGACACAGACACAGACAGAGACACAGACAGAGACAGAGACAGAGACAGAGACAGAGACAGAGACAGAGACAGGGACAGAGAGAGAGACAGAGACAGAGTCAGAGGCAGAGACAGATATAGAGACAGAGACGGAGACAGAGACAGAGACAGAGACTGAGACTGAGACAGAGACAGCGGCAGAGACAGAGACGGAGACAGAGACAGAGACAAAGACCGAGACAGAGACAGAGACGGAGACAGAGGCAAAGACAGAGCCAGGGACAGAGTCGGAGACAGAGACAGAGGGAGAGACAGCGACAGACGCAGAGACAGAAACAGAGACAGAGACAGATACGGGGACAGAGATAGAGGCAGAGACAGAGACAGAGACAGAGACAGAGACAGAGACAGAGACAGAAACAGATACAGGGACAGAGACAGAGACAGAGACAGAGACCGAGAGAGAGACAGAGGCAGAGACAGATATAGAGACAGAGACGGAGACAGAGACAGAGACAGAGACTGAGACAGAGACAGAGACAGAGACAGAGACAGAGACAGAGACAGAGACAGAGACACAGACAGAGACAGAAACCGAGACAGGGACAGAGACAGAGACAGAGAGAGAGACAGAGACAGAGGCAGAGACAGAGATAGAGACAGAGACGGAGACAGAGACAGAGACAGAGACTGAGACAGAGACAGAGACAGAGACGGAGACAAAGACCGAGACAGAGACAGAGACGGAGACAGAGGCAGAGACAGAGCCAGGGACAGAGACAGAGACAGAGACAGAGACAGAGACAGAGACAGAGACAGAGACAGAGACAGAGACGGAGACAGAGACAGAGACAGAGCCAGGGACAGAGACAGAGACAGAGACAGTGGGAGAGACAGCGACAGAGACAGAGACAGAGACGGAGACGGAGACAGAGACAGAGACAGAGACAGAGACAGAGACAGAGGCAGAGACAGAGACAGAGACAGAGACAGAGACAGAGACAGAGACAGAAACAGAGACAGAGACAGAGACGGAGACAAAGACCGAGAAAGAGACAGAGACGGAGACAGGGGCAGAGACAGAGCCAGGGACTGAGACTGAGACAGAGACAGCGGCAGAGACAGAGACGGACACAGAGACAGAGACACAGACAGAGACAGAGACAGAGACTGAGACAGAGACAGAGACAGAGACAGAGACAGAGACAGAGACAGAGACAGAGACAGAGACAGAGACAGAGACAGAGACAGAGACAGAGACAGAGACAGAGACAGAGACAGAGACAGAGACAGAGACAGATGCATAGACAGAGACGGAGATAGAGACAGCGACAGGGCCAGGGAGAGGGACGGGGCAGAGACAGAGGCAGAGACAGAGACAGAGACAGAGACAGAGGCAGAGACAGAAACACAGACAGAGACAGATACGGGGACAGAGACAGAGGCAGAGACAGAGACAGAGACAGAGACAGAGACGGAGACAAAGACCGAGACAGAGACAGAGACGGAGACAGAGGCAGAGACAGAGCCAGGGACAGACACGGAGACAGGGACAGAGGGAGAGACAGCGACAGAGACAGAGACAGAGGCAGAGGCAGAGGCAGTGTCTCAGACAGAGACAGAGACAGAGACAGAGACAGAGACGGAGACAAAGACCGAGACAGAGGCAGAGACACAGACACAGACAGAGACACAGACAGAGACAGAGACAGAGACAGAGACAGAGACAGAGACAGAGACAGAGACAGAGACAGAGACAGAGGCAGAGACAGAGCCAGGGACAGACACGGAGACAGGGACAGAGGGACAGACAGCGACAGAGACAGAGACAGAGGCAGAGGCAGAGGCAGAAGCAGAGTCTCAGACAGAGACAGAGACAGAGACAGAGACAGAGACAGAGACGGAGACAGAGACAGAGACAGAGACAGAGACAGAGACAGAGACAGAGACAGAGACGGAGACAAAGACCGGGACAGAGACAGAGACGGAGACAGTGGCAGAGACAGAGCCAGGGACTGAGACTGAGACAGGGACAGAGGGAGAGACAGCGACAGAGACAGAGACAGAGGCAGAGGCAGAGGCAGTGTCTCAGACAGAGACAGAGACAGAGACAGAGACAGAGACGGAGACAAAGACCGAGACAGAGGCAGAGACACAGACACAGACAGAGACACAGACAGAGACAGAGACAGAGACAGAGACAGAGACAGAGACAGAGACAGAGACAGAGACAGAGACAGAGGCAGAGACAGAGCCAGGGACAGACACGGAGACAGGGACAGAGGGACAGACAGCGACAGAGACAGAGACAGAGGCAGAGGCAGAGGCAGAAGCAGAGTCTCAGACAGAGACAGAGACAGAGACAGAGACAGAGACAGAGACGGAGACAGAGACAGAGACAGAGACAGAGACAGAGACAGAGACAGAGACAGAGACGGAGACAAAGACCGGGACAGAGACAGAGACGGAGACAGTGGCAGAGACAGAGCCAGGGACTGAGACTGAGACAGAGACAGCGGCAGAGACAGAGACAGAGACAGAGACAGAGACACAGACAGAGACAGAGACAGAGACAGAGACAGAGACAGAGACAGAGACAGACACAGAGACTGAGACTGAGACGGAGACAGAGACAGAGGGAGAGACAGCGACAGAGACTGAGACAGAGACAGAGACAGAGACAGAGACAGGGACAGAGACAGAGACAGAGACGGACACAGAGACAGAGACGGAGACAGAGACAGAGACAGAGACAGAGACAGAGACAGAGACAGAGACGGAGACAGAGACAGAGACAGAGACAGAGACAGAGACAGAGACAGAGACAGAGACAGAGACAGAGACGGAGACAGAGGCAGAGACAGAGCCAGGGACAGAGACAGAGACAGAGACAGAGGGAGAGACAGCGACAGAGACAGAGACAGAGACAGAGACGGAGACAGAGACAGAGACAGAGACAGAGACAGAGACAGAGACAGAGACAGAGGCAGAGACAGAGAAAGAGACAGAGACAGAGACAGAGACAGAGACAGAGACAGAGACAGAGACAGAGACAGAGACAGAGACGGAGACAAAGACCGAGACAGAGACAGAGACGGAGACAGAGGCAGAGACAGAGCCAGGGACAGAGACGGAGACAGAGACAGAGGGAGAGACAGCGACAGAGACAGAGACAGAGACAGAGACGGAGGCAGAGACAGAGACAGAGACCGAGACAGAGACAGAGACAGAGACAGAGATAGAGACAGAGACAGAGACAGAGACAGAGACAGAGACAGAGACAGAGTCAGAGACGGAGACAGAGGCAGAGACAGAGCCAGGGACAGAGACAGAGACAGAGACAGAGGGAGAGACAGCGACAGAGGCAGAGACAGAGACGGAGACAGAGACAGAGACAGAGACAGAGGCAGAGACAGAGAAAGAGATAGAGACAGAGACAGAGACAGAGACAGAGACGGAGACAAAGACCGAGAAAGAGACAGAGACGGAGACAGAGGCAGAGACAGAGCCAGGGACTGAGACTGAGACAGAGACAGCGGCAGAGACAGAGACGGACACAGAGACAGAGACACAGACAGAGACAGAGACAGAGACAGAGACGGAGACAGAGGCAAAGACAGAGCCAGGGACAGAGTCGGAGACAGAGACAGAGGGAGAGACAGCGACAGAGGCAGAGACAGAAACAGAGACAGAGACAGTTACGGGGACAGAGACAGAGGCAGAGACAGAGACACAGACAGAGACGGACACAGAGACAGAGACTGAGGCAGAGACAGAGACAGCGGCAGAGACAGAGACGGAGACAGAGACAGAGACACAGACAGAGACAGGGACAGAAACAGAGACAGAGACGGAGACAGAGACGGAGACAAAGACCGTGACAGGGACAGAGACGGAGTCGGAGGCAGAGACAGAGCCAGGGACAGAGACAGAAACAGAGTCAGAGACGGAGACAGAGGCAGAGATAGAGACAGAGACAGAGACGGAGACAGAGACAGAGACAGAGACAGTGACAGAGACAGAGACAGAGACAGCGACAGACACAGAGACAGAGACAGAAACAGAGACAGCGACAGAGACAGAGACAGAGACAGAGACAGAGGCAGAGACAGAGATAGAAACAGAGACGGAGACAGAGACAGAGACAGAGACTGAGACAGAGACAGAGACAGAGACGGAGACAAAGACCGAGACAGAGACAGAGACAGAGACGGAGACAGAGGCAGAGACAGAGCCAGGGACAGGGACGGAGACAGAGACAGAGATAGAGACAGAGACAGACACAGAGACAGAGACAGAGACAAAGACGGAGATAGAGGCAGAGACAGAGTCAGAGACGGAGACAGAGGCAGAGACAGAGCCAGGGACAGAGACAGAGACAGAGACAGTGGGAGAGACAGCGACAGAGACAGAGACAGAGACGGAGACGGAGACAGAGACAGAGACAGAGACAGAGACAGAGACAGAGACAGAGCCAGAGACAGAGACAGAGACAGAGACAGAAACAGAGACAGAGACAAAGACGGAGACAAAGACCGAGGAAGAGACAGAGACGGAGACAGGGGCAGAGACAGAGCCAGGGACTGAGACTGAGACAGAGACAGCGGCAGAGACAGAGACGGACACAGAGACAGAGACACAGACAGAGACAGAGACAGAGACTGAGACAGAGACAGAGACAGAGACAGAGCCAGAGACAGAGACAGAGACAGAGACAGAGACAGAGACAGAGACAGAGGCAGAGACAGAGAAAGAGATAGAGACAGAGACAGAGACAGAGACAGAAACAGAGACAGGGACAAAGACAGAGACAGAGACAGAGACAGAGGCAGAGACAGAGACACAGACAGAGACGGACACAGAGATAGAGACTGAGACAGAGACAGAGACAGCGGCAGAGACAGAGACGGAGACAGAGACAGAGACACAGACAGAGACAGGGACAGGAACAGAGACAGAGACAGACACAGAGACTGAGACGGAGACAGAGACAGAGGGAGAGACAGCGACAGAGACTGAGACAGAGACAGAGACAGAGACAGGGACAGAGACAGAGACAGAGACGGACACAGAGACAGAGACGGAGACAGAGACAGAGACAGAGACAGAGACAGAGACAGAGACAGAGACAGAGACAGAGACAGAGACAGAGACAGAGACGGAGACAGAGACAGAGACATTGACAGAGACAGAGACAGAGACAGAGTCAGAGACGGAGACAGAGGCAGAGTCAGAGGCAGAGACAGAGACGGAGACAGAGACAGAGACAGAGACAGAGACAGAGGCAGAGACAGAGAAAGAGATAGAGACAGAGACAGAGACAGAGACAGAGACGGAGACAGGGACAGAGGGAGAGACAGCGACAGAGACAGAGACAGAGGCAGAGGCAGAGACAGAGGCAGAGACAGAGAAAGAGATAGAGACAGAGACAGAGACAGAGACAGAAACAGAGACAGGGACAAAGACAGAGACAGAGACAGAGACAGAGGCAGAGACAGAGACACAGACAGAGACGGACACAGAGATAGAGACTGAGACAGAGACAGAGACAGCGGCAGAGACAGAGACGGAGACAGAGACAGAGACACAGACAGAGACAGGGACAGGAACAGAGACAGAGACAGACACAGAGACTGAGACGGAGACAGAGACAGAGGGAGAGACAGCGACAGAGACTGAGACAGAGACAGAGACAGAGACAGGGACAGAGACAGAGACAGAGACGGACACAGAGACAGAGACGGAGACAGAGACAGAGACAGAGACAGAGACAGAGACAGAGACAGAGACAGAGACAGAGACAGAGACAGAGACGGAGACAGAGACAGAGACATTGACAGAGACAGAGACAGAGACAGAGTCAGAGACGGAGACAGAGGCAGAGTCAGAGGCAGAGACAGAGACGGAGACAGAGACAGAGACAGAGACAGAGACAGAGGCAGAGACAGAGAAAGAGATAGAGACAGAGACAGAGACAGAGACAGAGACGGAGACAGAGACGGACACAGAGACAGAGACGGAGACAGAGACAGAGACAGAGACAGAGGCAGAGACAGAGACGGAGACAGAGACAGAGACAGAGACAGAGACAGAGGCAGAGACAGAGAAAGAGGTAGAGACAGAGACAGAGACAGAGACAGAGACGGAGACAAAGACCGAGAAAGAGACAGAGACGGAGACAGAGGCAGAGACAGAGCCAGGGACTGAGACTGAGACAGAGACAGCGGCAGAGACAGAGACGGACACAGAGACAGAGACACAGACAGAGACAGAGACAGAGACAGAGACGGAGACAGAGGCAAAGACAGAGCCAGGGACAGAGTCGGAGACAGAGACAGAGGGAGAGACAGCGACAGTGGCAGAGACAGAAACAGAGACAGAGACAGTTACGGGGACAGAGACAGAGGCAGAGACAGAGACACAGACAGAGACGGACACAGAGACAGAGACTGAGACAGAGACAGAGACAGCGGCAGAGACAGAGACGGAGACAGAGACAGAGACACAGACAGAGACAGGGACAGGAACAGAGACAGAGACAGAGACAGAGACGGAGACAAAGACCGTGACAGGGACAGAGACGGAGACAGAGGCAGAGACAGAGCCAGGGACAGAGACAGAAACAGAGTCAGAGACGGAGACAGAGGCAGAGATAGAGACAGAGACAGAGACGGAGGCAGAGACAGAGACAGAGACAGAGACAGAGACAGAAACAGAGACAGGGACAGAGACAGAGACAGAGACAGAGACCGAGAGAGAGACAGAGGCAGAGACAGTGATAGAGACAGAGACGGAGACAGAGACAGAGACAGAGACTGAGACAGAGACAGAGACAGAGACAGAGACACAGACAGAGACAGAAACCGAGACAGGGACAGAGACATAGACAGAGAGAGAGACAGAGACAGAGGCAGAGACAGAGATAGAGACAGAGACGGAGACAGAGACAGAGACAGAGACTGAGACAGAGACAGAGACAGAGGCGGAGACAAAGGCCGAGACAGAGACAGAGACGGAGACAGAGGCAGAGACAGAGACGGACACAGAGACAGAGACAGAGACACAGACAGAGACAGAGACAGAGACTGAGACAGAGACAGAGACAGAGACAGAGACAGAGACAGAGACAGAGACAGAGACAGAGACAGAGACAGAGACAGAGACAGAGACAGAGACAGAGACAGAGACAGATGCATAGACAGAGACGGAGACAGAGACAGCGACAGGGCCAGGGAGAGGGACGGGGCAGAGACAGAGACAGACACAGAGACTGAGACGGAGACAGAGACAGAGACACAGACAGAGACAGAGACAGATACGGGGACAGAGACAGAGACAGAGAGAGAGACAGAGACAGAGGCAGAGACAGAGATAGAGACAGAGACGGAGACAGAGACAGAGACAGAGACTGAGACAGAGACAGAGACAGAGACGGAGACAAAGACCGAGACAGAGACAGAGACGGAGACAGAGGCAGAGACAGAGCCAGGGACAGAGACAGAGACAGAGACAGGGACAGAGAGAGAGACAGAGACAGAGTCAGAGGCAGAGACAGATATAGAGACAGAGACGGAGACAGAGACAGAGACAGAGACTGAGACTGAGACAGAGACAGCGGCAGAGACAGAGACGGAGACAGAGACAGAGACAAAGACCGAGACAGAGACAGAGACGGAGACAGAAACAGAGACAGAGACAGATACGGGGACAGAGACATAGGCAGAGACAGAGACAGACACAGAGACAGAGACAGAGACGGAGACAAAGACCGAGACAGAGGCAGAGACACAGACACAGACAGAGACACAGACAGAGACAGAGACAGAGACAGAGACAGAAACAGAGACAGAGACAGAGACAGAGACAGAGACAGAGACAGAGACGGAGACAAAGACCGAGACAGAGACAGAGACGGAGACAGAGGCAGAGACAGAGCCAGGGACTGAGACTGAGACAGAGACAGCGGCAGAGACAGAGACAGAGACAGAGACAGAGACAGAGACAGAGACAGAGACAGAGACAGAGACAGAGACAGAGACAGAGACAGAGACAGAGACAGACACAGAGACTGAGACGGAGACAGAGACAGAGGGAGAGACAGCGACAGAGACTGAGACAGAGACAGAGACAGAGACAGGGACAGAGAGAGAGACAGAGACAGAGACAGAGGCAGAGGCAGAGACAGATATAGAGACAGAGACGGAGACAGAGACAGAGACAGAGACTGAGACTGAGACAGAGACAGCGGCAGAGACAGAGACGGAGACAGAGACAGAGACAAGGACCGAGACAGAGACAGAGACGGAGACAGAGGCAAAGTCAGAGCCAGGGACAGAGTCGGAGACAGAGACAGAGGGAGAGACAGCGACAGAGGCAGAGACAGAAACAGAGACAGAGACAGATACGGGGACAGAGACAGAGGCAGAGACAGAGACAGAGACAGAGACAGAGACAGAGACAGAGACAGAAACAGAGACAGGGACAGAGACAGAGACAGAGACAGAGACCGAGAGAGAGACAGAGGCAGAGACAGAGATAGAGACAGAGACGGAGACAGAGACAGAGACAGAGACTGAAACAGAGACAGAGACAGAGACAGAGACAGAGACAGAGACAGAGACACAGGCAGAGACAGAAACCGAGACAGGGACAGAGACAGAGACAGAGAGAGAGACAGAGACAGAGGCAGAGACAGAGATAGAGACAGAGACGGAGACAGAGACAGAGGCAGAGACTGAGACAGAGACAGAGACAGAGGCGGAGACAAAGACCGAGACAGAGACAGAGACGGAGACAGAGGCAGAGACAGAGACGGACACAGAGACAGAGACACAGACAGAGACAGAGACAGAGACTGAGACAGAGACAGAGACAGAGACAGAGACAGAGACAGAGACAGAGACAGAGACAGAGACAGAGACAGAGACAGATGCATAGACAGAGACGGAGACAGAGACAGCGACAGGGCCAGGGAGAGGGACGGGGCAGAGACAGAGGCAGAGACAGAGACAGAGACAGAGACAGAGGCAGAGACAGAAACAGAGACAGAGACAGATACGGGGACAGAGACAGAGGCAGAGACAGAGACAGAGACAGAGACAGAGACGGAGACAAAGACCGAGAGAGAGACAGAGACGGAGACAGAGGCAGAGACAGAGCCAGGGACAGACACGGAGACAGGGACAGAGGGAGAGACAGCGACAGAGACAGAGACAGAGGCAGAGGCAGAGGCAGAGTCTCAGACAGAGACAGAGACAGAGACAGAGACGGAGACAAAGACCGAGACAGAGGCAGAGACACAGACACAGACAGAGACACAGACAGAGACAGAGACAGAGACAGAGACAGAGACAGAGACAGAGACAGGGACAGAGAGAGAGACAGAGACAGAGTCAGAGGCAGAGACAGATATAGAGACAGAGACGGAGACAGAGACAGAGACAGAGACTGAGACTGAGACAGAGACAGCGGCAGAGACAGAGACGGAGACAGAGACAGAGACAAAGACCGAGACAGAGACAGAGACGGAGACAGAGGCAAAGACAGAGCCAGGGACAGAGTCGGAGACAGAGACAGAGGGAGAGACAGCGACAGACGCAGAGACAGAAACAGAGACAGAGACAGATACGGGGACAGAGATAGAGGCAGAGACAGAGACAGAGACAGAGACAGAGACAGAGACAGAGACAGAAACAGATACAGGGACAGAGACAGAGACAGAGACAGAGACCGAGAGAGAGACAGAGGCAGAGACAGATATAGAGACAGAGACGGAGACAGAGACAGAGACAGAGACTGAGACAGAGACAGAGACAGAGACAGAGACAGAGACAGAGACAGAGACACAGACAGAGACAGAAACCGAGACAGGGACAGAGACAGAGACAGAGAGAGAGACAGAGACAGAGGCAGAGACAGAGATAGAGACAGAGACGGTGACAGAGACAGAGACAGAGACTGAGACAGAGACAGAGACAGAGACGGAGACAAAGACCGAGACAGAGACAGAGACGGAGACAGAGGCAGAGACAGAGCCAGGGACAGAGACAGAAACAGAGACAGAGACAGAGACAGAGACAAAGACCGAGAAAGAGACAGAGACGGAGACAGGGGCAGAGACAGAGCCAGGGACTGAGACTGAGACAGAGACAGCGGCAGAGACAGAGACGGACACAGAGACAGAGACACAGACAGAGACAGAGACAGAGACTGAGACAGAGACAGAGACAGAGACAGAGACAGAGACAGAGACAGAGACAGAGACAGAGACAGAGACAGAGACAGAGACAGAGACAGAGACAGAGACAGAGACAGAGACAGAGACAGAGACAGAGACAGAGACAGAGACAGATGCATAGACAGAGACGGAGATAGAGACAGCGACAGGGCCAGGGAGAGGGACGGGGCAGAGACAGAGGCAGAGACAGAGACAGAGACAGAGACAGAGGCAGAGACAGAAACACAGACAGAGACAGTTACGGGGACAGAGACAGAGGCAGAGACAGAGACAGAGACAGAGACAGAGACGGAGACAAAGACCGAGACAGAGACAGAGACGGAGACAGAGGCAGAGACAGAGCCAGGGACAGACACGGAGACAGGGACAGAGGGAGAGACAGCGACAGAGACAGAGACAGAGGCAGAGGCAGAGGCAGTGTCTCAGACAGAGACAGAGACAGAGACAGAGACAGAGACGGAGACAAAGACCGAGACAGAGGCAGAGACACAGACACAGACAGAGACACAGACAGAGACAGAGACAGAGACAGAGACAGAGACAGAGACAGAGACAGAGACAGAGACAGAGGCAGAGACAGAGCCAGGGACAGACACGGAGACAGGGACAGAGGGACAGACAGCGACAGAGACAGAGACAGAGGCAGAGGCAGAGGCAGAGGCAGAAGCAGAGTCTCAGACAGAGACAGAGACAGAGACAGAGACAGAGACAGAGACGGAGACAGAGACAGAGACAGAGACAGAGACAGAGACAGAGACAGAGACAGAGACAGAGACAGAGACAGAGACGGAGACAAAGACCGGGACAGAGACAGAGACGGAGACAGTGGCAGAGACAGAGCCAGGGACTGAGACTGAGACAGAGACAGCGGCAGAGACAGAGACAGAGACAGAGACAGAGACACAGACAGAGACAGAGACAGAGACAGAGACAGAGACAGAGACAGAGACAGAGACAGAGCCAGAGACAGAGACAGACACAGAGACTGAGACTGAGACGGAGACAGAGACAGAGGGAGAGACAGCGACAGAGACTGAGACAGAGACAGAGACAGAGACAGAGACAGAGACAGAGACGGAGACAAAGACCGAGACAGAGACAGAGACGGAGACAGAGGCAGAGACAGAGCCAGGGACAGACACGGAGACAGGGACAGAGGGAGAGACAGCGACAGAGACAGAGACAGAGGCAGAGGCAGAGGCAGTGTCTCAGACAGTGGCAGAGACAGAGCCAGGGACTGAGACTGAGACAGAGACAGCGGCAGAGACAGAGACAGAGACAGAGACAGAGACACAGACAGAGACAGAGACAGAGACAGAGACAGAGACAGAGACAGAGACAGAGACAGAGCCAGAGACAGAGACAGACACAGAGACTGAGACTGAGACGGAGACAGAGACAGAGGGAGAGACAGCGACAGAGACTGAGACAGAGACAGAGACAGAGACAGAGACAGGGACAGAGACAGAGACAGAGACGGACACAGAGACAGAGACGGAGACAGAGACAGAGACAGAGACAGAGACAGAGACAGAGACAGAGACGGAGACAGAGACAGAGACAGAGACAGAGACAGAGACAGAGACAGAGACAGAGACAGAGACAGAGACAGAGACAGAGACGGAGACAGAGGCAGAGACAGAGCCAGGGACAGAGACAGAGACAGAGACAGAGGGAGAGACAGCGACAGAGACAGAGACAGAGACAGAGACGGAGACAGAGACAGAGACAGAGACAGAGACAGAGACAGAGACAGAGACAGAGACAGAGACAGAGACAGAGACAGAGACAGAGACAGAGACAGAGACAGAGACGGAGACAAAGACCGAGACAGAGACAGAGACGGAGACAGAGGCAGAGACAGAGCCAGGGACTGAGACTGAGACAGAGACAGCGGCAGAGACAGAGACAGAGACAGAGACAGAGACAGAGACAGAGACAGAGACAGAGACAGAGACAGACACAGAGACTGAGACGGAGACAGAGACAGAGGGAGAGACAGCGACAGAGACTGAGACAGAGACAGAGACCGAGACAGGGACAGAGAGAGAGACAGAGACAGAGACAGAGGCAGAGGCAGAGACAGATATAGAGACAGAGACGGAGACAGAGACAGAGACAGAGACTGAGACTGAGACAGAGACAGCGGCAGAGACAGAGACGGAGACAGAGACAGAGACAAGGACCGAGACAGAGACAGAGACGGAGACAGAGGCAAAGACAGAGCCAGGGACAGAGTCGGAGACAGAGACAGAGGGAGAGACAGCGACAGAGACAGAGACAGAGACAGGGACAGAGACAGAGACAGAGACAGAGACAGAGACAGAGACAGACACAGAGACTGAGACGGAGACAGAGACAGAGGGAGAGACAGCGACAGAGACTGAGACAGAGACAGAGACAGAGACAGAGACAGAGACAGAGAGAGAGACAGAGACAGAGGCAGAGACAGATATAGAGACAGAGACAGAAACCGAGACAGGGACAGAGACAGAGACAGAGAGAGAGACAGAGACAGAGGCAGAGACAGAGATAGAGACAGAGACGGAGACAGAGACAGAGACAGAGACTGAGACAGAGACAGAGACAGAGACGGAGACAAAGACCGAGACAGAGACAGAGACGGAGACAGAGGCAGAGACAGAGCCAGGGACAGAGACAGAGACAGAGACAGAGACAGAGACAGAGACAGAGACAGAGACAGAGACAGAGACAGAGACGGAGACAGAGACAGAGACAGAGCCAGGGACAGAGACAGAGACAGAGACAGTGGGAGAGACAGCGACAGATACAGAGACAGAGACGGAGACGGAGACAGAGACAGAGACAGAGACAGAGACAGAGACAGAGACAGAGACAGAGACAGAGACAGAGACAGAGACAGAAACAGAGACAGAGACAGAGACGGAGACAGAGACAGAGACAGAGCCAGGGACAGAGACAGAGACAGAGACAGTGGGAGAGACAGCGACAGATACAGAGACAGAGACGGAGACGGAGACAGAGACAGAGACAGAGACAGAGACAGAGACAGAGACAAAGACCGAGAAAGAGACAGAGACGGAGACAGGGGCAGAGACAGAGCCAGGGACTGAGACTTTGACAGAGACAGCGGCAGAGACAGAGACGGACACAGAGACAGAGACACAGACAGAGACAGAGACAGAGACTGAGACAGAGACAGAGACAGAGACAGAGACAGAGACAGAGACAGAGACAGAGACAGAGACAGAGACAGAGACAGAGACAGATGCATAGACAGAGACGGAGATAGAGACAGCGACAGGGCCAGGGAGAGGGACGGGGCAGAGACAGAGGCAGAGACAGAGACAGAGACAGAGACAGAGGCAGAGACAGAAACACAGACAGAGACAGATACGGGGACAGAGACAGAGGCAGAGACAGAGACAGAGACAGAGACAGAGACGGAGACAAAGACCGAGACAGAGACAGAGACGGAGACAGAGGCAGAGACAGAGCCAGGGACAGACACGGAGACAGGGACAGAGGGAGAGACAGCGACAGAGACAGAGACAGAGGCAGAGGCAGAGGCAGAAGAAGAGTCTCAGACAGAGACAGAGACAGAGACGGAGACAAAGACCGAGACAGAGACAGAGACAGAGACAGAGACAGGGACAGAGACAGAGCCAGGGACAGAGACAGAGACAGAGACAGAGGGAGAGACAGCGACAGAGGCAGAGACAGAGACGGAGACAGAGACAGAGACAGAGACAGATGCAGAGACAGAGAAAGAGATAGAGACAGAGACAGAGACAGAGACAGAGACGGAGACGGAGACAGAGACAGAGACAGAGACAGAGACGGAGACAAAGACCGAGAAAGAGACAGAGACGGAGACAGGGGCAGAGACAGAGCCAGGGACTGAGACTGAGACAGAGACAGCGGCAGAGACAGAGACGGACACAGAGACAGAGACATAGACAGAGACAGAGACAGAGACTGAGACAGAGACAGAGACAGAGACAGAGACAGAGACAGAGACAGAGACAGAGACAGAGACAGAGACAGAGACAGAGACAGAGACAGAGACAGAGACAGAGACAGAGACAGAGACAGATGCATAGACAGAGACAGAGACAGAGACAGAGACAGAGACGGAGACAAAGACCGAGACAGAGACAGAGACGGAGACAGAGGCAGAGACAGAGCCAGGGACTGAGACTGAGACAGAGACAGCGGCAGAGACAGAGACAGAGACAGAGACAGAGACAGAGACAGAGACAGAGACAGAGACAGACACAGAGACTGAGACGGAGACAGAGACAGAGGGAGAGACAGCGACAGAGACTGAGACAGAGACAGAGACCGAGACAGGGACAGAGAGAGAGACAGAGACAGAGACAGAGGCAGAGGCAGAGACAGATATAGAGACAGAGACGGAGACAGAGACAGAGACAGAGACTGAGACTGAGACAGAGACAGCGGCAGAGACAGAGACGGAGACAGAGACAGAGACAAGGACCGAGACAGAGACAGAGACGGAGACAGAGGCAAAGACAGAGCCAGGGACAGAGTCGGAGACAGAGACAGAGGGAGAGACAGCGACAGAGACAGAGACAGAGACAGGGACAGAGACAGAGACAGAGACAGAGACAGAGACAGAGACAGACACAGAGACTGAGACGGAGACAGAGACAGAGGGAGAGACAGCGACAGAGACTGAGACAGAGACAGAGACAGAGACAGAGACAGAGAGAGAGACAGAGACAGAGGCAGAGACAGATATAGAGACAGAGACAGAAACCGAGACAGGGACAGAGACAGAGACAGAGAGAGAGACAGAGACAGAGGCAGAGACAGAGATAGAGACAGAGACGGAGACAGAGACAGAGACAGAGACTGAGACAGAGACAGAGACAGAGACGGAGACAAAGACCGAGACAGAGACAGAGACGGAGACAGAGGCAGAGACAGAGCCAGGGACAGAGACAGAGACAGAGACAGAGACAGAGACAGAGACAGAGACAGAGACAGAGACAGAGACAGAGACGGAGACAGAGACAGAGACAGAGCCAGGGACAGAGACAGAGACAGAGACAGTGGGAGAGACAGCGACAGATACAGAGACAGAGACGGAGACGGAGACAGAGACAGAGACAGAGACAGAGACAGAGACAGAGACAGAGACAGAGACAGAGACAGAGACAGAAACAGAGACAGAGACAGAGACGGAGACAGAGACAGAGACAGAGCCAGGGACAGAGACAGAGACAGAGACAGTGGGAGAGACAGCGACAGATACAGAGACAGAGACGGAGACGGAGACAGAGACAGAGACAGAGACAGAGACAGAGACAGAGACAAAGACCGAGAAAGAGACAGAGACGGAGACAGGGGCAGAGACAGAGCCAGGGACTGAGACTGAGACCGAGACAGCGGCAGAGACAGAGACGGACACAGAGACAGAGACACAGACAGAGACAGAGACAGAGACTGAGACAGAGACAGAGACAGAGACAGAGACAGAGACAGAGACAGAGACAGAGACAGAGACAGAGACAGATGCATAGACAGAGACGGAGATAGAGACAGCGACAGGGACAGGGAGAGGGACGGGGCAGAGACAGAGGCAGAGACAGAGACAGAGACAGAGACAGAGGCAGAGACAGAAACACAGACAGAGACAGATACGGGGACAGAGACAGAGGCAGAGACAGAGACAGAGACAGAGACAGAGACGGAGACAAAGACCGAGACAGAGACAGAGACGGAGACAGAGGCAGAGACAGAGCCAGGGACAGACACGGAGACAGGGACAGAGGGAGAGACAGCGACAGAGACAGAGACAGAGGCAGAGGCAGAGGCAGAAGAAGAGTCTCAGACAGAGACAGAGTCAGAGACGGAGACAAAGACCGAGACAGAGACAGAGACAGAGACAGAGACAGGGACAGAGACAGAGCCAGGGACAGAGACAGAGACAGAGACAGAGGGAGAGACAGCGACAGAGGCAGAGACAGAGACGGAGACAGAGACAGAGACAGAGACAGATGCAGAGACAGAGAAAGAGATAGAGACAGAGACAGAGACAGAGACAGAGACGGAGACGGAGACAGAGACAGAGACAGAGACAGAGACGGAGACAAAGACCGAGAAAGAGACAGAGACGGAGACAGGGGCAGAGACAGAGCCAGGGACTGAGACTGAGACAGAGACAGCGGCAGAGACAGAGACGGACACAGAGACAGAGACATAGACAGAGACAGAGACAGAGACTGAGACAGAGACAGAGACAGAGACAGAGACAGAGACAGAGACAGAGACAGAGACAGAGACAGAGACAGAGACAGAGACAGAGACAGAGACAGAGACAGAGACAGATGCATAGACAGAGACGGAGACAGAGACAGCGACAGGGCCAGGGAGAGGGACGGGGCAGAGACAGAGGCAGAGACAGAGACAGAGACAGAGACAGAGGCAGAGACAGAAACAGAGACAGAGACAGATACGGGGACAGAGACAGAGGCAGAGACAGAGACAGAGACAGAGACAGAGACGGAGACAAAGACCGAGACAGAGACAGAGACGGAGACAGAGGCAGAGATAGAGCCAGGGACACACACGGAGACAGGGACAGAGGGAGAGACGGCGACAGAGACAGAGACAGAGGCAGAGGCAGAGGCAGAGTCTCAGACAGAGACAGAGACAGAGACAGAGACGGAGACAAAGACCGAGACAGAGGCAGAGACACAGACACAGACAGAGACACAGACAGAGACAGAGACAGAGACAGAGACAGAGACAGAGACAGAGACAGTGACAGAGACAGAGACAGAGACAGAGACAGAGACAGAGACAGAGACAGAGACAGAGACAGAGACAGAGACAGAGACGGAGACAAAGACCGAGACAGAGACAGAGACGGAGACAGAGGCAGAGACAGAGACAGAGACAGAGACAGAGACAGAGACAGAGACAGAGACAGAGACAGAGACAGAGACAGAGACAGAGACAGAAACAGAGACAGAGACAGAGACGGAGACAGACACAGAGACTGAGACGGAGACAGAGACAGAGGGAGAGACAGCGGCAGAGACTGAGACAGAGACAGAGACGGAGACAGGGACAGAGAGAGAGACAGAGACAGAGACAGAGGCAGAGACAGAAACAGAGACAGAGACAGATACGGGGACAGAGACAGATACGGGGACAGAGACAGAGACAGAGACGGACACAGAGACAGAGACGGACACAGAGACAGAGACACAGACAGAGACAGAGACAGAGACAGAGACAGAGACAGAGACAGAGACAGAGACAGAGACAGAGACAGAGACAGAGACAGAGACAGAGACAGAGACAGAGACAGAGACAGAGACGGAGACAGAGGCAGAGACAGAGCCAGGGACAGAGACAGAGACAGAGACAGAGACAGAGACAGAGACAGAGACAGAGACAGAGACAGAGACAGAGACAGAGACAGAGACAGAGACAGAGACAGAGACAGAGACAGAGACAGAGACAGAGACAGAGACAGAGACAGAAACAGAGACAGAGACAGAGACGGAGACAAAGACCGAGAAAGAGACAGAGACGGAGACAGGGGCAGAGACAGAGCCAGGGACTGAGACTGAGACAGAGACAGCGGCAGAGACAGAGACGGACACAGAGACAGAGACACAGACAGAGACAGAGACAGAGACTGAGACAGAGACAGAGACAGAGACAGAGACAGAGACAGAGACAGAGACAGAGACAGAGACAGAGACAGAGACAGAGACAGGGACAGAGACAGACACAGAGACAGAGACAGAGACAGAGACAGAGAAAGAGACAGAGACAGATACAGAGACAGAGACAGAGACAGAGACAGAGACAGAGACAGAGACAGAGACAAAGACAGAGACAGAGACAGAGACAGAGACAGAGACAGAGACAGAGACAGAGACAGAGACAGAGACAGAGACAGAGACAGAGAGAGAGACAGAGACAGAGACAGAGACAGAGACAGAGACAGAGGGGTAATAGACAACGACGGATACAGAGACAGTGACTGAGACGGAGGCAAAGACAGAGACAGAGACAGAGACGGAGACAGAGACAGACACAGAGACAGAGACAGAGACAGAGACAGAGACAGAGACAGAGACAGAGACAGAGGGAGAGACAGCGACAGAGGCAGAGACAGAGACGGAGACAGAGACAGAGACAGAGACAGATGCAGAGACAGAGAAAGAGATAGAGACAGAGACAGAGACAGAGACAGAGACGGAGACGGAGACAGAGACAGAGACAGAGACAGAGACAGAGACAGAGCCAGAGACAGAGACAGAGACAGAGGCAGAGACAGAAACACAGACAGAGACAGATACGGGGACAGAGACAGAGGCAGAGACAGAGACAGAGACAGAGACAGAGACGGAGACAAAGACCGAGACAGAGACAGAGACGGAGACAGAGGCAGAGACAGAGCCAGGGACAGACACGGAGACAGGGACAGAGGGAGAGACAGCGACAGAGACAGAGACAGAGGCAGAGGCAGAGGCAGAAGAAGAGTCTCAGACAGAGACAGAGACAGAGACGGAGACAAAGACCGAGACAGAGACAGAGACAGAGACAGAGACAGGGACAGAGACAGAGCCAGGGACAGAGACAGAGACAGAGACAGAGGGAGAGACAGCGACAGAGGCAGAGACAGAGACGGAGACAGAGACAGAGACAGAGACAGATGCAGAGACAGAGAAAGAGATAGAGACAGAGACAGAGACAGAGACAGAGACGGAGACGGAGACAGAGACAGAGACAGAGACAGAGACGGAGACAAAGACCGAGAAAGAGACAGAGACGGAGACAGGGGCAGAGACAGAGCCAGGGACTGAGACTGAGACAGAGACAGCGGCAGAGACAGAGACGGACACAGAGACAGAGACATAGACAGAGACAGAGACAGAGACTGAGACAGAGACAGAGACAGAGACAGAGACAGAGACAGAGACAGAGACAGAGACAGAGACAGAGACAGAGACAGAGACAGAGACAGAGACAGAGACAGAGACAGATGCATAGACAGAGACGGAGACAGAGACAGCGACAGGGCCAGGGAGAGGGACGGGGCAGAGACAGAGGCAGAGACAGAGACAGAGACAGAGACAGAGGCAGAGACAGAAACAGAGACAGAGACAGATACGGGGACAGAGACAGAGGCAGAGACAGAGACAGAGACAGAGACAGAGACGGAGACAAAGACCGAGACAGAGACAGAGACGGAGACAGAGGCAGAGATAGAGCCAGGGACACACACGGAGACAGGGACAGAGGGAGAGACGGCGACAGAGACAGAGACAGAGGCAGAGGCAGAGGCAGAGTCTCAGACAGAGACAGAGACAGAGACAGAGACGGAGACAAAGACCGAGACAGAGGCAGAGACACAGACACAGACAGAGACACAGACAGAGACAGAGACAGAGACAGAGACAGAGACAGAGACAGAGACAGTGACAGAGACAGAGACAGAGACAGAGACAGAGACAGAGACAGAGACAGAGACAGAGACAGAGACAGAGACAGAGACGGAGACAAAGACCGAGACAGAGACAGAGACGGAGACAGAGGCAGAGACAGAGACAGAGACAGAGACAGAGACAGAGACAGAGACAGAGACAGAGACAGAGACAGAGACAGAGACAGAGACAGAAACAGAGACAGAGACAGAGACGGAGACAGACACAGAGACTGAGACGGAGACAGAGACAGAGGGAGAGACAGCGGCAGAGACTGAGACAGAGACAGAGACGGAGACAGGGACAGAGAGAGAGACAGAGACAGAGACAGAGGCAGAGACAGAAACAGAGACAGAGACAGATACGGGGACAGAGACAGAGGCAGAGACAGAGACAGAGACAGAGACGGACACAGAGACAGAGACGGGGACAGAGACAGAGACACAGACAGAGACAGAGACAGAGACAGAGACAGAGACAGAGACAGAGACAGAGACAGAGACAGAGACAGAGACAGAGACAGAGACAGAGACAGAGACAGAGACAGAGACAGAGACGGAGACAGAGGCAGAGACAGAGCCAGGGACAGAGACAGAGACAGAGACAGAGACAGAGACAGAGACAGAGACAGAGACAGAGACAGAGACAGAGACAGAGACAGAGACAGAGACAGAGACAGAGACAGAGACAGAGACAGAGACAGAGACAGAGACAGAGACAGAAACAGAGACAGAGACAGAGACGGAGACAAAGACCGAGAAAGAGACAGAGACGGAGACAGGGGCAGAGACAGAGCCAGGGACTGAGACTGAGACAGAGACAGCGGCAGAGACAGAGACGGACACAGAGACAGAGACACAGACAGAGACAGAGACAGAGACTGAGACAGAGACAGAGACAGAGACAGAGACAGAGACAGAGACAGAGACAGAGACAGAGACAGAGACAGAGACAGAGACAGGGACAGAGACAGACACAGAGACAGAGACAGAGACAGAGACAGAGAAAGAGACAGAGACAGATACAGAGACAGAGACAGAGACAGAGACAGAGACAGAGACAGAGACAGAGACAAAGACAGAGACAGAGACAGAGACAGAGACAGAGACAGAGACAGAGACAGAGACAGAGACAGAGACAGAGACAGAGACAGAGAGAGAGACAGAGACAGAGACAGAGACAGAGACAGAGACAGAGGGGTAATAGACAACGACGGATACAGAGACAGTGACTGAGACGGAGGCAAAGACAGAGACAGAGACAGAGACGGAGACAGAGACAGACACAGCGACAGAGACAGAGACAGAGACAGAGACAGAGACAGAGACAGAGACAGAGGGAGAGACAGCGACAGAGGCAGAGACAGAGACGGAGACAGAGACAGAGACAGAGACAGATGCAGAGACAGAGAAAGAGATAGAGACAGAGACAGAGACAGAGACAGAGACGGAGACGGAGACAGAGACAGAGACAGAGACAGAGACAGAGACAGAGCCAGAGACAGAGACAGAGACAGAGACAGAAACAGAGACAGAGACAGAGACGGAGGCCAAGACCGAGAAAGAGACAGAGACGGAGACAGGGGCAGAGACAGAGCCAGGGACTGAGACTGAGACAGAGACAGCGGCAGAGACAGAGACGGACACAGAGACAGAGACACAGACAGAGACAGAGACAGAGACTGAGACAGAGACAGAGACAGAGACAGAGACAGAGACAGAGACAGAGACAGAGACAGAGACAGAGACAGAGACAGAGACAGAGACAGAGACAGAGACAGAGACAGAGACAGAGACAGATGCATAGACAGAGACGGAGACAGAGACAGCGACAGGGCCAGGGAGAGGGACGGGGCAGAGACAGAGGCAGAGACAGAGACAGAGACAGAGACAGAGGCAGAGACAGAAACAGAGACAGAGACAGATACGGGGACAGAGACAGAGGCAGAGACAGAGACAGAGACAGAGACAGAGACGGAGACAAAGACCGAGACAGAGACAGAGACGGAGACAGAGGCAGAGATAGAGCCAGGGACACACACGGAGACAGGGACAGAGGGAGAGACAGCGACAGAGACAGAGACAGATGCAGAGGCAGAGGCAGAGTCTCAGACAGAGACAGAGACAGAGACAGAGACGGAGACAAAGACCGAGACAGAGGCAGAGACACAGACACAGACAGAGACACAGACAGAGACAGAGACAGAGACAGAGACAGAGACAGAGACAGAGACAGAGACAGAGACAGTGACAGAGACAGAGACAGAGACAGAGACAGAGACAGAGACAGAGACAGAGACAGAGACAGAGACAGAGACAGAGACAGAGACAGAGACGGAGACAAAGACCGAGACAGAGACAGAGACGGAGACAGAGGCAGAGACAGAGACAGAGACAGAGACAGAGACAGAGACAGAGACAGAGACAGAGACAGAGACAGAGACAGAGACAGAAACAGAGACAGAGACAGAGACGGAGACAGACACAGAGACTGAGACGGAGACAGAGACAGAGGGAGAGACAGCGACAGAGACTGAGACAGAGACAGAGACGGAGACAGGGACAGAGAGAGAGACAGAGACAGAGACAGAGGCAGAGACAGAAACAGAGACAGAGACAGATACGGGGACAGAGACAGAGGCAGAGACAGAGACAGAGACAGAGACGGACACAGAGGCAGAGACGGGGACAGAGACAGAGACACAGACAGAGACAGAGACAGAGACAGAGACAGAGACAGAGACAGAGACAGAGACAGAGACAGAGACAGAGACAGAGACAGAGACAGAGACAGAGACAGAGACGGAGACAGAGGCAGAGACAGAGCCAGGGACAGAGACAGAGACAGAGACAGAGACAGAGACAGAGACAGAGACAGAGACAGAGACAGAGACAGAGACAGAGACAGAGACAGAGACAGAGACAGAGACAGAGACAGAGACAGAGACAGAGACAGAGACAGAGACAGAGACAGAGACAGAGACAGAGACAGAGACAGAGCCAGGGACAGAGACAGAGACAGAGACAGAGGGAGAGACAGCGACAGAGGCAGAGACAGAGACGGAGACAGAGACAGAGACAGAGACAGAGGCAGAGACAGAGAAAGAGATAGAGACAGAGACAGAGACAGAGACAGAGACGGAGACAAAGACCGAGAAAGAGACAGAGACGGAGACAGAGGCAGAGACAGAGCCAGGGACTGAGACTGAGACAGAGACAGCGGCAGAGACAGAGACGGACACAGAGACAGAGGGAGAGACAGCGACAGAGGCAGAGACAGAAACAGAGACAGAGACAGTTACGGGGACAGAGACAGAGGCAGAGACAGAGACACAGACAGAGACGGACACAGAGACAGAGACTGAGGCAGAGACAGAGACAGCGGCAGAGACAGAGACGGAGACAGAGACAGAGACACAGACAGAGACAGGGACAGAAACAGAGACAGAGACGGAGACAGAGACGGAGACAAAGACCGTGACAGGGACAGAGACGGAGTCGGAGGCAGAGACAGAGCCAGGGACAGAGACAGAAACAGAGTCAGAGACGGAGACACAGGCAGAGATAGAGACAGAGACAGAGACGGAGACAGAGACAGAGACAGAGACAGTGACAGAGACAGAGACAGAGACAGCGACAGACACAGAGACAGAGACAGAAACAGAGACAGCGACAGAGACAGAGACAGAGACAGAGACAGAGGCAGAGACAGAGATAGAAACAGAGACGGAGACAGAGACAGAGACAGAGACTGAGACAGAGACAGAGACAGAGACGGAGACAAAGACCGAGACAGAGACAGAGACAGAGACGGAGACAGAGGCAGAGACAGAGCCAGGGACAGGGACGGAGACAGAGACAGAGATAGAGACAGAGACAGACACAGAGACAGAGACAGAGACAAAGACGGAGATAGAGGCAGAGACAGAGCCAGGGACACACACGGAGACAGGGACAGAGGGAGAGACAGCGACAGAGACAGAGACAGATGCAGAGGCAGAGGCAGAGTCTCAGACAGAGACAGAGACAGAGACAGAGACGGAGACAAAGACCGAGACAGAGGCAGAGACACAGACACAGACAGAGACACAGACAGAGACACAGACAGAGACAGAGACAGAGACAGAGACAGAGACAGAGACAGAGACAGTGACAGAGACAGAGACAGAGACAGAGACAGAGACAGAGACAGAGACAGAGACAGAGACAGAGACAGAGACAGAGACAGAGACAGAGACGGAGACAAAGACCGAGACAGAGACAGAGACGGAGACAGAGGCAGAGACAGAGACAGAGACAGAGACAGAGACAGAGACAGAGACAGAGACAGAGACAGAGACAGAGACAGAGACAGAAACAGAGACAGAGACAGAGACGGAGACAGACACAGAGACTGAGACGGAGACAGAGACAGAGGGAGAGACAGCGACAGAGACTGAGACAGAGACAGAGACGGAGACAGGGACAGAGAGAGAGACAGAGACAGAGACAGAGGCAGAGACAGAAACAGAGACAGAGACAGATACGGGGACAGAGACAGAGGCAGAGACAGAGACAGAGACAGAGACGGACACAGAGGCAGAGACGGGGACAGAGACAGAGACACAGACAGAGACAGAGACAGAGACAGAGACAGAGACAGAGACAGAGACAGAGACAGAGACAGAGACAGAGACAGAGACAGAGACAGAGACAGAGACAGAGACAGAGACGGAGACAGAGGCAGAGACAGAGCCAGGGACAGAGACAGAGACAGAGACAGAGACAGAGACAGAGACAGAGACAGAGACAGAGACAGAGACAGAGACAGAGACAGAGACAGAGACAGAGACAGAGACAGAGACAGAGACAGAGACAGAGACAGAGACAGAGACAGAGACAGAGACAGAGACAGAGACAGAGACAGAGACAGAGACAGAGCCAGGGACAGAGACAGAGACAGAGACAGAGGGAGAGACAGCGACAGAGGCAGAGACAGAGACGGAGACAGAGACAGAGACAGAGACAGAGGCAGAGACAGAGAAAGAGATAGAGACAGAGACAGAGACAGAGACAGAGACGGAGACAAAGACCGAGAAAGAGACAGAGACGGAGACAGAGGCAGAGACAGAGCCAGGGACTGAGACTGAGACAGAGACAGCGGCAGAGACAGAGACGGACACAGAGACAGAGACACAGACAGAGACAGAGACAGAGACAGAGACGGAGACAGAGGCAAAGACAGAGCCAGGGACAGAGTCGGAGACAGAGACAGAGGGAGAGACAGCGACAGAGGCAGAGACAGAAACAGAGACAGAGACAGTTACGGGGACAGAGACAGAGGCAGAGACAGAGACACAGACAGAGACGGACACAGAGACAGAGACTGAGGCAGAGACAGAGACAGCGGCAGAGACAGAGACGGAGACAGAGACAGAGACACAGACAGAGACAGGGACAGAAACAGAGACAGAGACGGAGACAGAGACGGAGACAAAGACCGTGACAGGGACAGAGACGGAGTCGGAGGCAGAGACAGAGCCAGGGACAGAGACAGAAACAGAGTCAGAGACGGAGACACAGGCAGAGATAGAGACAGAGACAGAGACGGAGATAGAGACAGAGACAGAGACAGTGACAGAGACAGAGACAGAGACAGCGACAGACACAGAGACAGAGACAGAAACAGAGACAGCGACAGAGACAGAGACAGAGACAGAGACAGAGGCAGAGACAGAGATAGAAACAGAGACGGAGACAGAGACAGAGACAGAGACTGAGACAGAGACAGAGACAGAGACGGAGACAAAGACCGAGACAGAGACAGAGACAGAGACGGAGACAGAGGCAGAGACAGAGCCAGGGACAGGGACGGAGACAGAGACAGAGATAGAGACAGAGACAGACACAGAGACAGAGACAGAGACAAAGACGGAGATAGAGGCAGAGACAGAGTCAGAGACGGAGACAGAGGCAGAGACAGAGCCAGGGACAGAGACAGAGACAGAGACAGTGGGAGAGACAGCGACAGAGACAGAGACAGAGACGGAGACGGAGACAGAGACAGAGACAGAGACAGAGACAGAGACAGAGACAGAGCCAGAGACAGAGACAGAGACAGAGACAGAAACAGAGACAGAGACAAAGACGGAGACAAAGACCGAGGAAGAGACAGAGACGGAGACAGGGGCAGAGACAGAGCCAGGGACTGAGACTGAGACAGAGACAGCGGCAGAGACAGAGACGGACACAGAGACAGAGACACAGACAGAGACAGAGACAGAGACTGAGACAGAGACAGAGACAGAGACAGAGCCAGAGACAGAGACAGAGACAGAGACAGAGACAGAGACAGAGACAGAGGCAGAGACAGAGAAAGAGATAGAGACAGAGACAGAGACAGAGACAGAAACAGAGACAGGGACAAAGACAGAGACAGAGACAGAGACAGAGGCAGAGACAGAGACACAGACAGAGACGGACACAGAGATAGAGACTGAGACAGAGACAGAGACAGCGGCAGAGACAGAGACGGAGACAGAGACAGAGACACAGACAGAGACAGGGACAGGAACAGAGACAGAGACAGACACAGAGACTGAGACGGAGACAGAGACAGAGGGAGAGACAGCGACAGAGACTGAGACAGAGACAGAGACAGAGACAGGGACAGAGACAGAGACAGAGACGGACACAGAGACAGAGACGGAGACAGAGACAGAGACAGAGACAGAGACAGAGACAGAGACAGAGACAGAGACAGAGACAGAGACGGAGACAGAGACAGAGACATTGACAGAGACAGAGACAGAGACAGAGTCAGAGACGGAGACAGAGGCAGAGTCAGAGGCAGAGACAGAGACGGAGACAGAGACAGAGACAGAGACAGAGACAGAGGCAGAGACAGAGAAAGAGATAGAGACAGAGACAGAGACAGAGACAGAGACGGAGACAGAGACGGACACAGAGACAGAGACGGAGACAGAGACAGAGACAGAGACAGAGGCAGAGACAGAGACGGAGACAGAGACAGAGACAGAGACAGAGACAGAGGCAGAGACAGAGAAAGAGGTAGAGACAGAGACAGAGACAGAGACAGAGACGGAGACAAAGACCGAGAAAGAGACAGAGACGGAGACAGAGGCAGAGACAGAGCCAGGGACTGAGACTGAGACAGAGACAGCGGCAGAGACAGAGACGGACACAGAGACAGAGACACAGACAGAGACAGAGACAGAGACAGAGACGGAGACAGAGGCAAAGACAGAGCCAGGGACAGAGTCGGAGACAGAGACAGAGGGAGAGACAGCGACAGTGGCAGAGACAGAAACAGAGACAGAGACAGTTACGGGGACAGAGACAGAGGCAGAGACAGAGACACAGACAGAGACGGACACAGAGACAGAGACTGAGACAGAGACAGAGACAGCGGCAGAGACAGAGACGGAGACAGAGACAGAGACACAGACAGAGACAGGGACAGGAACAGAGACAGAGACAGAGACAGAGACGGAGACAAAGACCGTGACAGGGACAGAGACGGAGACAGAGGCAGAGACAGAGCCAGGGACAGAGACAGAAACAGAGTCAGAGACGGAGACAGAGGCAGAGATAGAGACAGAGACAGAGACGGAGGCAGAGACAGAGACAGAGACAGAGGCAGAGACAGAGACAGAGACAGAGACAGAGACAGAGACAGAAACAGAGACAGGGACAGAGACAGAGACAGAGACAGAGACCGAGAGAGAGACAGAGGCAGAGACAGTGATAGAGACAGAGACGGAGACAGAGACAGAGACAGAGACTGAGACAGAGACAGAGACAGAGACAGAGACACAGACAGAGACAGAAACCGAGACAGGGACAGAGACATAGACAGAGAGAGAGACAGAGACAGAGGCAGAGACAGAGATAGAGACAGAGACGGAGACAGAGACAGAGACAGAGACTGAGACAGAGACAGAGACAGAGGCGGAGACAAAGGCCGAGACAGAGACAGAGACGGAGACAGAGGCAGAGACAGAGACGGACACAGAGACAGAGACAGAGACACAGACAGAGACAGAGACAGAGACTGAGACAGAGACAGAGACAGAGACAGAGACAGAGACAGAGACAGAGACAGAGACAGAGACAGAGACAGAGACAGAGACAGAGACAGAGACAGAGACAGAGACAGATGCATAGACAGAGACGGAGACAGAGACAGCGACAGGGCCAGGGAGAGGGACGGGGCAGAGACAGAGACAGACACAGAGACTGAGACGGAGACAGAGACAGAGACACAGACAGAGACAGAGACAGATACGGGGACAGAGACAGAGACAGAGAGAGAGACAGAGACAGAGGCAGAGACAGAGATAGAGACAGAGACGGAGACAGAGACAGAGACAGAGACTGAGACAGAGACAGAGACAGAGACGGAGACAAAGACCGAGACAGAGACAGAGACGGAGACAGAGGCAGAGACAGAGCCAGGGACAGAGACAGAGACAGAGACAGGGACAGAGAGAGAGACAGAGACAGAGTCAGAGGCAGAGACAGATATAGAGACAGAGACGGAGACAGAGACAGAGACAGAGACTGAGACTGAGACAGAGACAGCGGCAGAGACAGAGACGGAGACAGAGACAGAGACAAAGACCGAGACAGAGACAGAGACGGAGACAGAAACAGAGACAGAGACAGATACGGGGACAGAGACATAGGCAGAGACAGAGACAGACACAGAGACAGAGACAGAGACGGAGACAAAGACCGAGACAGAGGCAGAGACACAGACACAGACAGAGACACAGACAGAGACAGAGACAGAGACAGAGACAGAAACAGAGACAGAGACAGAGACAGAGACAGAGACAGAGACAGAGACGGAGACAAAGACCGAGACAGAGACAGAGACGGAGACAGAGGCAGAGACAGAGCCAGGGACTGAGACTGAGACAGAGACAGCGGCAGAGACAGAGACAGCGACAGAGACAGAGACAGAGACAGAGACAGAGACAGAGACAGAGACAGAGACAGAGACAGAGACAGAGACAGAGACAGACACAGAGACTGAGACGGAGACAGAGACAGAGGGAGAGACAGCGACAGAGACTGAGACAGAGACAGAGACAGAGACAGGGACAGAGAGAGAGACAGAGACAGAGACAGAGGCAGAGGCAGAGACAGATATAGAGACAGAGACGGAGACAGAGACAGAGACAGAGACTGAGACTGAGACAGAGACAGCGGCAGAGACAGAGACGGAGACAGAGACAGAGACAAGGACCGAGACAGAGACAGAGACGGAGACAGAGGCAAAGTCAGAGCCAGGGACAGAGTCGGAGACAGAGACAGAGGGAGAGACAGCGACAGAGGCAGAGACAGAAACAGAGACAGAGACAGATACGGGGACAGAGACAGAGGCAGAGACAGAGACAGAGACAGAGACAGAGACAGAGACAGAGACAGAAACAGAGACAGGGACAGAGACAGAGACAGAGACAGAGACCGAGAGAGAGACAGAGGCAGAGACAGAGATAGAGACAGAGACGGAGACAGAGACAGAGACAGAGACTGAAACAGAGACAGAGACAGAGACAGAGACAGAGACAGAGACAGAGACACAGGCAGAGACAGAAACCGAGACAGGGACAGAGACAGAGACAGAGAGAGAGACAGAGACAGAGGCAGAGACAGAGATAGAGACAGAGACGGAGACAGAGACAGAGGCAGAGACTGAGACAGAGACAGAGACAGAGGCGGAGACAAAGACCGAGACAGAGACAGAGACGGAGACAGAGGCAGAGACAGAGACGGACACAGAGACAGAGACACAGACAGAGACAGAGACAGAGACAGAGACAGAGACAGAGACAGAGACAGAGACAGAGACAGAGACAGAGACAGATGCATAGACAGAGACGGAGACAGAGACAGCGACAGGGCCAGGGAGAGGGACGGGGCAGAGACAGAGGCAGAGACAGAGACAGAGACAGAGACAGAGGCAGAGACAGAAACAGAGACAGAGACAGATACGGGGACAGAGACAGAGGCAGAGACAGAGACAGAGACAGAGACAGAGACGGAGACAAAGACCGAGAGAGAGACAGAGACGGAGACAGAGGCAGAGACAGAGCCAGGGACAGACACGGAGACAGGGACAGAGGGAGAGACAGCGACAGAGACAGAGACAGAGGCAGAGGCAGAGGCAGAGTCTCAGACAGAGACAGAGACAGAGACAGAGACGGAGACAAAGACCGAGACAGAGGCAGAGACACAGACACAGACAGAGACACAGACAGAGACAGAGACAGAGACAGAGACAGAGACAGAGACAGAGACAGGGACAGAGAGAGAGACAGAGACAGAGTCAGAGGCAGAGACAGATATAGAGACAGAGACGGAGACAGAGACAGAGACAGAGACTGAGACTGAGACAGAGACAGCGGCAGAGACAGAGACGGAGACAGAGACAGAGACAAAGACCGAGACAGAGACAGAGACGGAGACAGAGGCAAAGACAGAGCCAGGGACAGAGTCGGAGACAGAGACAGAGGGAGAGACAGCGACAGACGCAGAGACAGAAACAGAGACAGAGACAGATACGGGGACAGAGATAGAGGCAGAGACAGAGACAGAGACAGAGACAGAGACAGAGACAGAGACAGAAACAGATACAGGGACAGAGACAGAGACAGAGACAGAGACCGAGAGAGAGACAGAGGCAGAGACAGATATAGAGACAGAGACGGAGACAGAGACAGAGACAGAGACTGAGACAGAGACAGAGACAGAGACAGAGACAGAGACAGAGACACAGACAGAGACAGAAACCGAGACAGGGACAGAGACAGAGACAGAGAGAGAGACAGAGACAGAGGCAGAGACAGAGATAGAGACAGAGACGGAGACAGAGACAGAGACAGAGACTGAGACAGAGACAGAGACAGAGACGGAGACAAAGACCGAGACAGAGACAGAGACGGAGACAGAGGCAGAGACAGAGCCAGGGACAGAGACAGAAACAGAGACAGAGACAGAGACAGAGACAAAGACCGAGAAAGAGACAGAGACGGAGACAGGGGCAGAGACAGAGCCAGGGACTGAGACTGAGACAGAGACAGCGGCAGAGACAGAGACGGACACAGAGACAGAGACACAGACAGAGACAGAGACAGAGACTGAGACAGAGACAGAGACAGAGACAGAGACAGAGACAGAGACAGAGACAGAGACAGAGACAGAGACAGAGACAGAGACAGAGACAGAGACAGAGACAGAGACAGAGACAGAGACAGAGACAGAGACAGAGACAGATGCATAGACAGAGACGGAGATAGAGACAGCGACAGGGCCAGGGAGAGGGACGGGGCAGAGACAGAGGCAGAGACAGAGACAGAGACAGAGACAGAGGCAGAGACAGAAACACAGACAGAGACAGTTACGGGGACAGAGACAGAGGCAGAGACAGAGACAGAGACAGAGACAGAGACGGAGACAAAGACCGAGACAGAGACAGAGACGGAGACAGAGGCAGAGACAGAGCCAGGGACAGACACGGAGACAGGGACAGAGGGAGAGACAGCGACAGAGACAGAGACAGAGGCAGAGGCAGAGGCAGTGTCTCAGACAGAGACAGAGACAGAGACAGAGACAGAGACGGAGACAAAGACCGAGACAGAGGCAGAGACACAGACACAGACAGAGACACAGACAGAGACAGAGACAGAGACAGAGACAGAGACAGAGACAGAGACAGAGACAGAGACAGAGGCAGAGACAGAGCCAGGGACAGACACGGAGACAGGGACAGAGGGACAGACAGCGACAGAGACAGAGACAGAGGCAGAGGCAGAGGCAGAGGCAGAAGCAGAGTCTCAGACAGAGACAGAGACAGAGACAGAGACAGAGACAGAGACGGAGACAGAGACAGAGACAGAGACAGAGACAGAGACAGAGACGGAGACAGAGACAGAGACAGAGACAGAGACAGAGACGGAGACAAAGACCGGGACAGAGACAGAGACGGAGACAGTGGCAGAGACAGAGCCAGGGACTGAGACTGAGACAGAGACAGCGGCAGAGACAGAGACAGAGACAGAGACAGAGACACAGACAGAGACAGAGACAGAGACAGAGACAGAGACAGAGACAGAGACAGAGACAGAGCCAGAGACAGAGACAGACACAGAGACTGAGACTGAGACGGAGACAGAGACAGAGGGAGAGACAGCGACAGAGACTGAGACAGAGACAGAGACAGAGACAGAGACAGGGACAGAGACAGAGACAGAGACGGACACAGAGACAGAGACGGAGACAGAGACAGAGACAGAGACAGAGACAGAGACAGAGACAGAGACGGAGACAGAGACAGAGACAGAGACAGAGACAGAGACAGAGACAGAGACAGAGACAGAGACAGAGACGGAGACAGAGGCAGAGACAGAGCCAGGGACAGAGACAGAGACAGAGACAGAGGGAGAGACAGCGACAGAGACAGAGACAGAGACAGAGACGGAGACAGAGACAGAGACAGAGACAGAGACAGAGACAGAGACAGAGACAGAGACAGAGACAGAGACAGAGACAGAGACAGAGACAGAGACAGAGACAGAGACGGAGACAAAGACCGAGACAGAGACAGAGACGGAGACAGAGGCAGAGACAGAGCCAGGGACTGAGACTGAGACAGAGACAGCGGCAGAGACAGAGACAGAGACAGAGACAGAGGCAGAGACAGAGACAGAGACAGAGACAGAGACAGACACAGAGACTGAGACGGAGACAGAGACAGAGGGAGAGACAGCGACAGAGACTGAGACAGAGACAGAGACCGAGACAGGGACAGAGAGAGAGACAGAGACAGAGACAGAGGCAGAGGCAGAGACAGATATAGAGACAGAGACGGAGACAGAGACAGAGACAGAGACTGAGACTGAGACAGAGACAGCGGCAGAGACAGAGACGGAGACAGAGACAGAGACAAGGACCGAGACAGAGACAGAGACGGAGACAGAGGCAAAGACAGAGCCAGGGACAGAGTCGGAGACAGAGACAGAGGGAGAGACAGCGACAGAGACAGAGACAGAGACAGGGACAGAGACAGAGACAGAGACAGAGACAGAGACAGAGACAGACACAGAGACTGAGACGGAGACAGAGACAGAGGGAGAGACAGCGACAGAGACTGAGACAGAGACAGAGACAGAGACAGAGACAGAGAGAGAGACAGAGACAGAGGCAGAGACAGATATAGAGACAGAGACAGAAACCGAGACAGGGACAGAGACAGAGACAGAGAGAGAGACAGAGACAGAGGCAGAGACAGAGATAGAGACAGAGACGGAGACAGAGACAGAGACAGAGACTGAGACAGAGACAGAGACAGAGACGGAGACAAAGACCGAGACAGAGACAGAGACGGAGACAGAGGCAGAGGACAGAGCCAGGGACAGAGACAGAGACAGAGACAGAGACAGAGACAGAGACAGAGACAGAGACAGAGACAGAGACAGAGACGGAGACAGAGACAGAGACAGAGCCAGGGACAGAGACAGAGACAGAGACAGTGGGAGAGACAGCGACAGATACAGAGACAGAGACGGAGACGGAGACAGAGACAGAGACAGAGACAGAGACAGAGACAGAGACAGAGACAGAGACAGAGACAGAGACAGAAACAGAGACAGAGACAGAGACGGAGACAGAGACAGAGACAGAGCCAGGGACAGAGACAGAGACAGAGACAGTGGGAGAGACAGCGACAGATACAGAGACAGAGACGGAGACGGAGACAGAGACAGAGACAGAGACAGAGACAGAGACAGAGACAAAGACCGAGAAAGAGACAGAGACGGAGACAGGGGCAGAGACAGAGCCAGGGACTGAGACTGAGACAGAGACAGCGGCAGAGACAGAGACGGACACAGAGACAGAGACACAGACAGAGACAGAGACAGAGACAGAGACAGATGCATAGACAGAGACGGAGATAGAGACAGCGACAGGGCCAGGGAGAGGGACGGGGCAGAGACAGAGGCAGAGACAGAGACAGAGACAGAGACAGAGGCAGAGACAGAAACACAGACAGAGACAGATACGGGGACAGAGACAGAGGCAGAGACAGAGACAGAGACAGAGACAGAGACGGAGACAAAGACCGAGACAGAGACAGAGACGGAGACAGAGGCAGAGACAGAGCCAGGGACAGACACGGAGACAGGGACAGAGGGAGAGACAGCGACAGAGACAGAGACAGAGGCAGAGGCAGAGGCAGAAGAAGAGTCTCAGACAGAGACAGAGACAGAGACGGAGACAAAGACCGAGACAGAGACAGAGACAGAGACAGAGACAGGGACAGAGACAGAGCCAGGGACAGAGACAGAGACAGAGACAGAGGGAGAGACAGCGACAGAGGCAGAGACAGAGGCGGAGACAGAGACAGAGACAGAGACAGATGCAGAGACAGAGAAAGAGATAGAGACAGAGACAGAGACAGAGACAGAGACGGAGACGGAGACAGAGACAGAGACAGAGACAGAGACGGAGACAAAGACCGAGAAAGAGATAGAGACGGAGACAGGGGCAGAGACAGAGCCAGGGACTGAGACTGAGACAGAGACAGCGGCAGAGACAGAGACGGACACAGAGACAGAGACATAGACAGAGACAGAGACAGAGACTGAGACAGAGACAGAGACAGAGACAGAGACAGAGACAGAGACAGAGACAGAGACAGAGACAGAGACAGAGACAGAGACAGAGACAGAGACAGAGACAGATGCATAGACAGAGACAGAGACAGAGACAGAGACAGAGACGGAGACAAAGACCGAGACAGAGACAGAGACGGAGACAGAGGCAGAGACAGAGCCAGGGACTGAGACTGAGACAGAGACAGCGGCAGAGACAGAGACAGAGACAGAGACAGAGACAGAGACAGAGACAGAGACAGAGACAGAGACAGACACAGAGACTGAGACGGAGACAGAGACAGAGGGAGAGACAGCGACAGAGACTGAGACAGAGACAGAGACCGAGACAGGGACAGAGAGAGAGACAGAGACAGAGACAGAGGCAGAGGCAGAGACAGATATAGAGACAGAGACGGAGACAGAGACAGAGACAGAGACTGAGACTGAGACAGAGACAGCGGCAGAGACAGAGACGGAGACAGAGACAGAGACAAGGACCGAGACAGAGACAGAGACGGAGACAGAGGCAAAGACAGAGCCAGGGACAGAGTCGGAGACAGAGACAGAGGGAGAGACAGCGACAGAGACAGAGACAGAGACAGGGACAGAGACAGAGACAGAGACAGAGACAGAGACAGAGACAGACACAGAGACTGAGACGGAGACAGAGACAGAGGGAGAGACAGCGACAGAGACTGAGACAGAGACAGAGACAGAGACAGAGACAGAGAGAGAGACAGAGACAGAGGCAGAGACAGATATAGAGACAGAGACAGAAACCGAGACAGGGACAGAGACAGAGACAGAGAGAGAGACAGAGACAGAGGCAGAGACAGAGATAGAGACAGAGACGGAGACAGAGACAGAGACAGAGACTGAGACAGAGACAGAGACAGAGACGGAGACAAAGACCGAGACAGAGACAGAGACGGAGACAGAGGCAGAGACAGAGCCAGGGACAGAGACAGAGACAGAGACAGAGACAGAGACAGAGACAGAGACAGAGACAGAGACAGAGACAGAGACAGAGACGGAGACAGAGACAGAGACAGAGCCAGGGACAGAGACAGAGACAGAGACAGTGGGAGAGACAGCGACAGATACAGAGACAGAGACGGAGACGGAGACAGAGACAGAGACAGAGACAGAGACAGAGACAGAGACAGAGACAGAGACAGAGACAGAGACAGAAACAGAGACAGAGACAGAGACGGAGACAGAGACAGAGACAGAGCCAGGGACAGAGACAGAGACAGAGACAGTGGGAGAGACAGCGACAGATACAGAGACAGAGACGGAGACGGAGACAGAGACAGAGACAGAGACAGAGACAGAGACAGAGACAGAGACAAAGACCGAGAAAGAGACAGAGACGGAGACAGGGGCAGAGACAGAGCCAGGGACTGAGACTGAGACAGAGACAGCGGCAGAGACAGAGACGGACACAGAGACAGAGACACAGACAGAGACAGAGACAGAGACTGAGACAGAGACAGAGACAGAGACAGAGACAGAGACAGAGACAGAGACAGAGACAGAGACAGAGACAGAGACAGATGCATAGACAGAGACGGAGATAGAGACAGCGACAGGGACAGGGAGAGGGACGGGGCAGAGACAGAGGCAGAGACAGAGACAGAGACAGAGACAGAGGCAGAGACAGAAACACAGACAGAGACAGATACGGGGACAGAGACAGAGGCAGAGACAGAGACAGAGACAGAGACAGAGACGGAGACAAAGACCGAGACAGAGACAGAGACGGAGACAGAGGCAGAGACAGAGCCAGGGACAGACACGGAGACAGGGACAGAGGGAGAGACAGCGACAGAGACAGAGACAGAGGCAGAGGCAGAGGCAGAAGAAGAGTCTCAGACAGAGACAGAGACAGAGACGGAGACAAAGACCGAGACAGAGACAGAGACAGAGACAGAGACAGGGACAGAGACAGAGCCAGGGACAGAGACAGAGACAGAGACAGAGGGAGAGACAGCGACAGAGGCAGAGACAGAGACGGAGACAGAGACAGAGACAGAGACAGATGCAGAGACAGAGAAAGAGATAGAGACAGAGACAGAGACAGAGACAGAGACGGAGACGGAGACAGAGACAGAGACAGAGACAGAGACGGAGACAAAGACCGAGAAAGAGACAGAGACGGAGACAGGGGCAGAGACAGAGCCAGGGACTGAGACTGAGACAGAGACAGCGGCAGAGACAGAGACGGACACAGAGACAGAGACATAGACAGAGACAGAGACAGAGACTGAGACAGAGACAGAGACAGAGACAGAGACAGAGACAGAGACAGAGACAGAGACAGAGACAGAGACAGAGACAGAGACAGAGACAGAGACAGAGACAGAGACAGAGACAGATGCATAGACAGAGACGGAGACAGAGACAGCGACAGGGCCAGGGAGAGGGACGGGGCAGAGACAGAGGCAGAGACAGAGACAGAGACAGAGACAGAGGCAGAGACAGAAACAGAGACAGAGACAGATACGGGGACAGAGACAGAGGCAGAGACAGAGACAGAGACAGAGACAGAGACGGAGACAAAGACCGAGACAGAGACAGAGACGGAGACAGAGGCAGAGATAGAGCCAGGGACACACACGGAGACAGGGACAGAGGGAGAGACGGCGACAGAGACAGAGACAGAGGCAGAGGCAGAGGCAGAGTCTCAGACAGAGACAGAGACAGAGACAGAGACGGAGACAAAGACCGAGACAGAGGCAGAGACACAGACACAGACAGAGACACAGACAGAGACAGAGACAGAGACAGAGACAGAGACAGAGACAGAGACAGTGACAGAGACAGAGACAGAGACAGAGACAGAGACAGAGACAGAGACAGAGACAGAGACAGAGACAGAGACGGAGACAAAGACCGAGACAGAGACAGAGACGGAGACAGAGGCAGAGACAGAGACAGAGACAGAGACAGAGACAGAGACAGAGACAGAGACAGAGACAGAGACAGAGACAGAGACAGAGACAGAAACAGAGACAGAGACAGAGACGGAGACAGACACAGAGACTGAGACGGAGACAGAGACAGAGGGAGAGACAGCGGCAGAGACTGAGACAGAGACAGAGACGGAGACAGGGACAGAGAGAGAGACAGAGACAGAGACAGAGGCAGAGACAGAAACAGAGACAGAGACAGATACGGGGACAGAGACAGAGGCAGAGACAGAGACAGAGACAGAGACGGACACAGAGACAGAGACGGGGACAGAGACAGAGACACAGACAGAGACAGAGACAGAGACAGAAACAGAGACAGAGACAGAGACGGAGACAAAGACCGAGAAAGAGACAGAGACGGAGACAGGGGCAGAGACAGAGCCAGGGACTGAGACTGAGACAGAGACAGCGGCAGAGACAGAGACGGACACAGAGACAGAGACACAGACAGAGACAGAGACAGAGACTGAGACAGAGACAGAGACAGAGACAGAGACAGAGACAGAGACAGAGACAGAGACAGAGACAGAGACAGAGACAGGGACAGAGACAGACACAGAGACAGAGACAGAGACAGAGACAGAGAAAGAGACAGAGACAGATACAGAGACAGAGACAGAGACAGAGACAGAGACAGAGACAGAGACAGAGACAAAGACAGAGACAGAGACAGAGACAGAGACAGAGACAGAGACAGAGACAGAGACAGAGACAGAGACAGAGACAGAGACAGAGAGAGAGACAGAGACAGAGACAGAGACAGAGACAGAGACAGAGGGGTAATAGACAACGACGGATACAGAGACAGTGACTGAGACGGAGGCAAAGACAGAGACAGAGACAGAGACGGAGACAGAGACAGACACAGAGACAGAGACAGAGACAGAGACAGAGACAGAGACAGAGGGAGAGACAGCGACAGAGGCAGAGACAGAGACGGAGACAGAGACAGAGACAGAGACAGATGCAGAGACAGAGAAAGAGATAGAGACAGAGACAGAGACAGAGACAGAGACGGAGACGGAGACAGAGACAGAGACAGAGACAGAGACAGAGACAGAGCCAGAGACAGAGACAGAGACAGAGACAGAAACAGAGACAGAGACAGAGACGGAGGCAAAGACCGAGAAAGAGACAGAGACGGAGACAGGGGCAGAGACAGAGCCAGGGACTGAGACTGAGACAGAGACAGCGGCAGAGACAGAGACGGACACAGAGACAGAGACACAGACAGAGACAGAGACAGAGACAGAGACAGAGACAGAGACAGAAACAGAGACAGAGACAGAGACGGAGACAGACACAGAGACTGAGACGGAGACAGAGACAGAGGGAGAGACAGCGACAGAGACTGAGACAGAGACAGAGACGGAGACAGGGACAGAGAGAGAGACAGAGACAGAGACAGAGGCAGAGACAGAAACAGAGACAGAGACAGATACGGGGACAGAGACAGAGGCAGAGACAGAGACAGAGACAGAGACGGACACAGAGGCAGAGACGGGGACAGAGACAGAGACACAGACAGAGACAGAGACAGAGACAGAGACAGAGACAGAGACAGAGACAGAGACAGAGACAGAGACAGAGACAGAGACAGAGACAGAGACAGAGACAGAGACGGAGACAGAGGCAGAGACAGAGCCAGGGACAGAGACAGAGACAGAGACAGAGACAGAGACAGAGACAGAGACAGAGACAGAGACAGAGACAGAGACAGAGACAGAGACAGAGACAGAGACAGAGACAGAGACAGAGACAGAGACAGAGACAGAGACAGAGACAGAGACAGAGACAGAGACAGAGACAGAGACAGAGACAGAGACAGAGACAGAGACAGAGGGGTAATAGACAACGACGGATACAGAGACAGTGACTGAGACGGAGGCAAAGACAGAGACAGAGACAGAGACGGAGACAGAGACAGACACAGAGACAGAGACAGAGACAGAGACAGAGACAGAGACAGAGACAGAGACAGAGACAGAGACAGAGACAGAGACAGATACAGAGATAGAGACAGAGACAGAGACAGAGACAGAGACAGAGACAGAGTGAGAGACAGATACAGAGACAGGGACAGAGACAGAGACAGAGACAGAGACAGAGACAGAGACAGAGACAGAGACAGAGACAGAGACAGAGACAGATGCATAGACAGAGACGGAGACAGAGACAGCGACGGGGCCAGGGAGAGGGACGGGGCAGAGCCAGAGGCAGAGACAGAGACAGAGACAGAGACAGAGGCAGAGACAGAAACAGAGACAGAGACAGATACGGGGACAGAGACAGAGGCAGAGACAGAGACAGAGACAGAGACAGAGACGGAGACAAAGACCGAGACAGAGACAGAGACGGAGACAGAGGCAGAGACAGAGCCAGGGACTGAGACTGAGACAGAGACAGCGGCAGAGACAGAGACAGAGACAGAGACAGAGACAGAGACAGAGACAGAGACAGAGACAGAGACAGAGACAGACACAGAGACTGAGACGGAGACAGAGACAGAGGGAGAGACAGCGACAGAGACTGAGACAGAGACAGAGACCGAGACAGGGACAGAGAGAGAGACAGAGACAGAGACAGAGGCAGAGGCAGAGACAGATATAGAGACAGAGACGGAGACAGAGACAGAGACAGAGACTGAGACTGAGACAGAGACAGCGGCAGAGACAGAGACGGAGACAGGGACAGAGACAAGGACCGAGACAGAGACAGAGACGGAGACAGAGGCAAAGACAGAGCCAGGGACAGAGTCGGAGACAGAGACAGAGGGAGAGACAGCGACAGAGACAGAGACAGAGACAGGGACAGAGACAGAGACAGAGACAGAGACAGAGACAGAGACGGAGACGGAGACAGAGACAGAGACAGAGACAGAGACAGAGACAGAGACAGAGACAGAGACAGAGACAGAGACAGAGACAGAGACAGAAGCAGAGACAGAGACAGAGACGGAGACAAAGACCGAGAAAGAGACAGAGACGGAGACAGGGGCAGAGACAGAGCCAGGGACTGAGACTGAGACAGAGACAGCGGCAGAGACAGAGACGGACACAGAGACAGAGACACAGACAGAGACAGAGACAGAGACTGAGACAGAGACAGAGACAGAGACAGAGACAGAGACAGAGACAGAGACAGAGACAGAGACAGAGACAGAGACAGAAACAGAGACAGAGACAGATGCATAGACAGAGACGGAGACAGAGACAGCGACGGGGCCAGGGAGAGGGACGGGGCAGAGACAGAGGCAGAGACAGAGACAGAGACAGAGACAGAGGCAGAGACAGAAACAGAGACAGAGACAGATACGCGGACAGAGACAGAGGCAGAGACAGAGACAGAGACAGAGACAGAGACGGAGACAAAGACCGAGACAGAGACAGAGACGGAGATAGAGGCAGAGACAGAGCCAGGGACAGACACGGAGACAGGGACAGAGGGAGAGACAGCGACAGAGACAGAGACAGATGCAGAGGCAGAGGCAGAGTCTCAGACAGAGACAGAGACAGAGACAGAGACGGAGACAAAGACCGAGACAGAGGCAGAGACACAGACACAGACAGAGACACAGACAGAGACAGAGACAGAGACAGAGACAGAGACAGAGACAGAGACAGAGACAGTGACAGAGACAGAGACAGAGACAGAGACAGAGACAGAGACAGAGACAGAGACAGAGACAGAGACAGAGACAGAGACAGAGACGGAGACAAAGACCGAGACAGAGACAGAGACGGAGACAGAGGCAGAGACAGAGACAGAGACAGAGACAGAGACAGAGACAGAGACAGAGACAGAGACAGAAACAGAGACAGAGACAGAGACGGAGACAGACACAGAGACTGAGACGGAGACAGAGACAGAGGGAGAGACAGCGACAGAGACTGAGACAGAGACAGAGACGGAGACAGGGACAGAGAGAGAGACAGAGACAGAGACAGAGGCAGAGACAGAAACAGAGACAGAGACAGATACGGGGACAAAGACAGAGGCAGAGACAGAGACAGAGACACAGACAGAGACAGAGACAGAGACAGAGACAGAGACAGAGACAGAGACAGAGACAGAGACAGAGACAGAGACAGAGACAGAGACGGAGACAGAGGCAGAGACAGAGCCAGGGACAGAGACAGAGACAGAGACAGAGACAGAGACAGAGACAGAGACAGAGACAGAGACAGAGACAGAGACAGAGACAGAGACAGAGACAGAGACAGAGACAGAGACAGAGACAGAGACAGAGACAGAGACAGAGACAGAGACAGAGACAGAGACAGAGACAGAGACAGAGACAGAGACAGAGACAGAGGGGTAATAGACAACGACGGATACAGAGACAGTGACTGAGACGGAGGCAAAGACAGAGACAGAGACAGAGACGGAGACAGAGACAGACACAGAGACAGAGACAGAGACAGAGACAGAGACAGAGACAGAGACAGAGACAGAGACAGAGACAGATACAGAGATAGAGACAGAGACAGAGACAGAGACAGAGACAGAGACAGAGTGAGAGACAGATACAGAGACAGGGACAGAGACAGAGACAGAGACAGAGACAGAGACAGAGACAGAGACAGAGACAGATGCATAGACAGAGACGGAGACAGAGACAGCGACGGGGCCAGGGAGAGGGACGGGGCAGAGCCAGAGGCAGAGACAGAGACAGAGACAGAGACAGAGGCAGAGACAGAAACAGAGACAGAGACAGATACGGGGACAGAGACAGAGGCAGAGACAGAGACAGAGACAGAGACAGAGACGGAGACAAAGACCGAGACAGAGACAGAGACGGAGACAGAGGCAGAGACAGAGCCAGGGACTGAGACTGAGACAGAGACAGCGGCAGAGACAGAGACAGAGACAGAGACAGAGACAGAGACAGAGACAGAGACAGAGACAGAGACAGAGACAGAGACAGACACAGAGACTGAGACGGAGACAGAGACAGAGGGAGAGACAGCGACAGAGACTGAGACAGAGACAGAGACCGAGACAGGGACAGAGAGAGAGACAGAGACAGAGACAGAGGCAGAGGCAGAGACAGATATAGAGACAGAGACGGAGACAGAGACAGAGACAGAGACTGAGACTGAGACAGAGACAGCGGCAGAGACAGAGACGGAGACAGGGACAGAGACAAGGACCGAGACAGAGACAGAGACGGAGACAGAGGCAAAGACAGAGCCAGGGACAGAGTCGGAGACAGAGACAGAGGGAGAGACAGCGACAGAGACAGAGACAGAGACAGGGACAGAGACAGAGACAGAGACAGAGACAGAGACAGAGACGGAGACGGAGACAGAGACAGAGACAGAGACAGAGACAGAGACAGAGACAGAGACAGAGACAGAGACAGAGACAGAGACAGAGACAGAAGCAGAGACAGAGACAGAGACGGAGACAAAGACCGAGAAAGAGACAGAGACGGAGACAGGGGCAGAGACAGAGCCAGGGACTGAGACTGAGACAGAGACAGCGGCAGAGACAGAGACGGACACAGAGACAGAGACACAGACAGAGACAGAGACAGAGACTGAGACAGAGACAGAGACAGAGACAGAGACAGAGACAGAGACAGAGACAGAGACAGAGACAGAGACAGAGACAGAGACAGAGACAGAGACAGATGCATAGACAGAGACGGAGACAGAGACAGCGACGGGGCCAGGGAGAGGGACGGGGCAGAGACAGAGGCAGAGACAGAGACAGAGACAGAGACAGAGGCAGAGACAGAAACAGAGACAGAGACAGATACGCGGACAGAGACAGAGGCAGAGACAGAGACAGAGACAGAGACAGAGACGGAGACAAAGACCGAGACAGAGACAGAGACGGAGATAGAGGCAGAGACAGAGCCAGGGACAGACACAGAGACAGGGACAGAGGGAGAGACAGCGACAGAGACAGAGACTGAGGCAGAGGCAGAGGCAGATTCTCAGACAGAGACAGAGACAGAGACAGAGACGCAGACAAAGACCGAGACAGAGGCAGAGGCACAGACACAGACAGAGACACAGACAGAGACAGAGACAGAGACAGAGACAGAGACAGAGACAGATACAGAGACAGAGACAGAGACAGAGACAGAGACAGAGACAGAGACAGAGACAGAGACAGAGACAGAGACAGAGACAGAGACAGAGACAGAGACAGAGACAGAGACAGAGACAGAGACGGAGACAAAGACCGAGACAGAGACAGAGACGGAGACAGAGGCAGAGACAGAGCCAGGGACTGAGACTGAGACAGAGACAGCGGCAGAGACAGAGACAGAGACAGAGACAGAGACAGAGACAGAGACAGAGACAGAGACAGAGACAGAGACAGAGACAGACACAGAGACTGAGACGGAGACAGAGACAGAGGGAGAGACAGCGACAGAGACTGAGACAGAGACAGAGACCGAGACAGGGACAGAGAGAGAGACAGAGACAGAGACAGAGGCAGAGGCAGAGACAGATATAGAGACAGAGACGGAGACAGAGACAGAGACAGAGACTGAGACTGAGACAGAGACAGCGGCAGAGACAGAGACGGAGACAGAGACAGAGACAAGGACCGAGACAGAGACAGAGACGGAGACAGAGGCAAAGACAGAGCCAGGGACAGAGTCGGAGACAGAGACAGAGGGAGAGACAGCGACAGAGGCAGAGACAGAAACAGAGACAGAGACAGATACGGGGACAGAGACAGAGGCAGAGACAGAGACAGAGACAGAGACAGAGACAGAGACAGAGACAGAGACAGAGACAGAGACAGAGACAGAGACGGAGACAAAGACCGAGACAGAGACAGAGACGGAGACAGAGGCAGAGACAGAGCCAGGGACTGAGACTGAGACAGAGACAGCGGCAGAGACAGAGACAGAGACAGAGACAGAGACAGAGACAGAGACAGAGACAGAGACAGAGACAGAGACAGAGACAGAGACAGACACAGAGACTGAGACGGAGACAGAGACAGAGGGAGAGACAGCGACAGAGACTGAGACAGAGACAGAGACCGAGACAGGGACAGAGAGAGAGACAGAGACAGAGACAGAGGCAGAGGCAGAGACAGATATAGAGACAGAGACGGAGACAGAGACAGAGACAGAGACTGAGACTGAGACAGAGACAGCGGCAGAGACAGAGACGGAGACAGAGACAGAGACAAGGACCGAGACAGAGACAGAGACGGAGACAGAGGCAAAGACAGAGCCAGGGACAGAGTCGGAGACAGAGACAGAGGGAGAGACAGCGACAGAGACAGAGACAGAGACAGGGACAGAGACAGAGACAGAGACAGAGACAGAGACAGACACAGAGACTGAGACGGAGACAGAGACAGAGGGAGAGACAGCGACAGAGACTGAGACAGAGACAGAGACAGAGACAGAGACAGAGAGAGAGACAGAGACAGAGGCAGAGACAGATATAGAGACAGAGACAGAAACCGAGACAGGGACAGAGACAGAGACAGAGAGAGAGACAGAGACAGAGGCAGAGACAGAGATAGAGACAGAGACGGAGACAGAGACAGAGACAGAGACTGAGACAGAGACAGAGACAGAGACGGAGACAAAGACCGAGACAGAGACAGAGACGGAGACAGAGGCAGAGACAGAGCCAGGGACAGAGACAGAGACAGAGACAGAGACAGAGACAGAGACAGAGACAGAGACAGAGACAGAGACAGAGACAGAGACAGAGACAGAGACAGAGACAGAGACGGAGACAAAGACCGAGACAGAGACAGAGACGGAGACAGAGGCAGAGACAGAGCCAGGGACTGAGACTGAGACAGAGACAGCGGCAGAGACAGAGACAGAGACAGAGACAGAGACAGAGACAGAGACAGAGACAGAGACAGAGACAGAGACAGAGACAGAGACAGACACAGAGACTGAGACGGAGACAGAGACAGAGGGAGAGACAGCGACAGAGACTGAGACAGAGACAGAGACCGAGACAGGGACAGAGAGAGAGACAGAGACAGAGACAGAGACAGAGACAGAGACAGACACAGAGACTGAGACGGAGACAGAGACAGAGGGAGAGACAGCGACAGAGACTGAGACAGAGACAGAGACCGAGACAGGGACAGAGAGAGAGACAGAGACAGAGACAGAGGCAGAGGCAGAGACAGATATAGAGACAGAGACGGAGACAGAGACAGAGACAGAGACTGAGACTGAGACAGAGACAGCGGCAGAGACAGAGACGGAGACAGAGACAGAGACATGGACCGAGACAGAGACAGAGACGGAGACAGAGGCAAAGACAGAGCCAGGGACAGAGTCGGAGACAGAGACAGAGGGAGAGACAGCGACAGAGACAGAGACAGAGACATGGACAGAGACAGAGACAGAGACAGAGACAGAGACAGAGACAGACACAGAAACTGAGACGGAGACAGAGACAGAGGGAGAGACAGCGACAGAGACTGAGACAGAGGCAGAGACAGAGACAGAGACAGAGAGAGAGACAGAGACAGAGGCAGAGACAGATATAGAGACAGAGACAGAAACCGAGACAGGGACAGAGACAGAGACAGAGAGAGAGACAGAGACAGAGGCAGAGACAGAGATAGAGACAGAGACGGAGACAGAGACAGAGACAGAGACTGAGACAGAGACAGAGACAGAGACGGAGACAAAGACCGAGGCAGAGACAGAGACGGAGACAGAGGCAGAGACAGAGCCAGGGACAGAGACAGAGACAGAGACAGAGACAGAGACAGAGACAGAGACAGAGACAGAGACAGAGACAGAGACGGAGACAAAGACCGAGACAGAGACAGAGACGGAGACAGAGGCAGAGACAGAGCCAGGGACTGAGACTGAGACAGAGACAGCGGCAGAGACAGAGACAGAGACAGAGACAGAGACAGAGACAGAGACAGAGACAGAGACAGAGACAGAGACAGAGACAGACACAGGGACTGAGACGGAGACAGAGACAGAGGGAGAGACAGCGACAGAGACTGAGACAGAGACAGAGACCGAGACAGGGACAGAGAGAGAGACAGAGACAGAGACAGAGGCAGAGGCAGAGACAGATATAGAGACAGAGACGGAGACAGAGACAGAGACAGAGACTGAGACTGAGACAGAGACAGCGGCAGAGACAGAGACGGAGACAGAGACAGAGACAAGGACCGAGACAGAGACAGAGACGGAGACAGAGGCAAAGACAGAGCCAGGGACAGAGTCGGAGACAGAGACAGAGGGAGAGACAGCGACAGAGACAGAGACAGAGACAGGGACAGCGACAGAGACAGAGACAGAGACAGGGACAGAGACAGAGACAGAGACAGAGACAGAGACAGAGACAGACACAGAGACTGAGACGGAGACAGAGACAGAGGGAGAGACAGCGACAGAGACTGAGACAGAGACAGAGACAGAGACAGAGACAGAGAGAGAGACAGAGACAGAGGCAGAGACAGATATAGAGACAGAGACAGAAACCGAGACAGGGACAGAGACAGAGACAGAGAGAGAGACAGAGACAGAGGCAGAGACAGAGATAGAGACAGAGACGGAGACAGAGACAGAGACAGAGACTGAGACAGAGACAGAGACAGAGACGGAGGCAAAGACCGAGACAGAGACAGAGACGGAGACAGAGGCAGAGACAGAGCCAGGGACAGAGACAGAGACAGAGACAGAGACAGAGACAGAGACAGAGACAGAGACAGAGACAGAGACAGAGACGGAGACAGAGACAGAGACAGAGCCAGGGACAGAGACAGAGACAGAGACAGTGGGAGAGACAGCGACAGATACAGAGACAGAGACGGAGACGGAGACAGAGACAGAGACAGAGACAGAGACAGAGACAGAGACACAGACAGAGACAGAGACAGAGACAGAGACAGAGACAGAGACAGAGACAGAGACAGAAACAGAGACAGAGACAGAGACGGAGACAGAGACAGAGACAGAGCCAGGGACAGAGACAGAGACAGAGACAGTGGGAGAGACAGCGACAGATACAGAGACAGAGACGGAGACGGAGACAGAGACAGAGACAGAGACAGAGACAGAGACAGAGACAAAGACCGAGAAAGAGACAGAGACGGAGACAGGGGCAGAGACAGAGCCAGGGACTGAGACTGAGACAGAGACAGCGGCAGAGACAGAGACGGACACAGAGACAGAGACACAGACAGAGACAGAGACAGAGACTGAGACAGAGACAGAGACAGAGACAGAGACAGAGACAGAGACAGAGACAGAGACAGAGACAGAGACAGAGACAGAGACAGATGCATAGACAGAGACGGAGATAGAGACAGCGACAGGGCCAGGGAGAGGGACGGGGCAGAGACAGAGGCAGAGACAGAGACAGAGACAGAGACAGAGGCAGAGACAGAAACACAGACAGAGACAGATACGGGGACAGAGACAGAGGCAGAGACAGAGACAGAGACAGAGACAGAGACGGAGACAAAGACCGAGACAGAGACAGAGACGGAGACAGAGGCAGAGACAGAGCCAGGGACAGACACGGAGACAGGGACAGAGGGAGAGACAGCGACAGAGACAGAGACAGAGGCAGAGGCAGAGGCAGTGTCTCAGACAGAGACAGAGACAGAGACAGAGACAGAGACGGAGACAAAGACCGAGACAGAGGCAGAGACACAGACACAGACAGAGACACAGACAGAGACAGAGACAGAGACAGAGACAGAGACAGAGACAGAGACAGAGGCAGAGACAGAGCCAGGGACAGACACGGAGACAGGGACAGAGGGAGAGACAGCGACAGAGACAGAGACAGAGGCAGAGGCAGAGGCAGAAGAAGAGTCTCAGACAGAGACAGAGACAGAGACGGAGACAAAGACCGAGACAGAGGCAGAGACACAGACACAGACAGAGACACAAACAGAGACAGAGACAGAGACAGAGACAGAGACAGAGACAGAGACAGAGACAGAGACAGAGACAGAGAGAGAGACAGAGACAGAGACAGGGACAGAGACAGAGACAGAGACAGAGACAGAGACAGGGACAGAGACAGAGACAGAGACAGAGACAGAGACAGAGACAGAGACAGAGACAGAGACAGAGACAGAGACAAAGACCGGGACAGAGACAGAGACGGAGACAGAGGCAGAGACAGAGCCAGGGACTGAGACTGAGACAGAGACAGCGGCAGAGACAGAGGCAGAGACAGAGACAGAGACACAGACAGAGACAAGGACAGAGACAGAGACAGAGACAGAGACAGAGACAGAGACAGACACAGAGACTGAGACGGAGACAGAGACAGAGGGAGAGACAGCGACAGAGACTGAGACAGAGACAGAGACAGAGACAGAGACAGAGACAGGGACAGAGACAGAGCCAGGGACAGAGACAGAGACAGAGACAGAGGGAGAGACAGCGACAGAGGCAGAGACAGAGACGGAGACAGAGACAGAGACAGAGACAGATGCAGAGACAGAGAAAGAGATAGAGACAGAGACAGAGACAGAGACAGAGACAGAGACGGAGACGGAGACAGAGACAGAGACAGAGACAGAGACGGAGACAAAGACCGAGAAAGAGACAGAGACGGAGACAGGGGCAGAGACAGAGCCAGGGACTGAGACTGAGACAGAGACAGCGGCAGAGACAGAGACGGACACAGAGACAGAGACACAGACAGAGACAGAGACAGAGACTGAGACAGAGACAGAGACAGAGACAGAGACAGAGACAGAGACAGAGACAGAGACAGAGACAGAGACAGAGACAGAGACAGAGACAGAGACAGAGACAGAGACAGAGACAGAGACAGAGACAGAGACAGAGACAGATGCATAGACAGAGACGGAGACAGAGACAGCGACAGGGCCAGGGAGAGGGACGGGGCAGAGACAGAGGCAGAGACAGAGACAGAGACAGAGACAGAGGCAGAGACAGAAACAGAGACGGAGACAGATACGGGGACAGAGACAGAGGCAGAGACAGAGACAGAGACAGAGACAGAGACGGAGACAAAGACCGAGACAGAGACAGAGACGGAGACAGAGGCAGAGATAGAGCCAGGGACACACACGGAGACAGGGACAGAGGGAGAGACAGCGACAGAGACAGAGACAGAGGCAGAGGCAGAGGCAGAGTCTCAGACAGAGACAGAGACAGAGACAGAGACGGAGACAAAGACCGAGACAGAGGCAGAGACACAGACACAGACAGAGACACAGACAGAGACAGAGACAGAGACAGAGACAGAGACAGAGACAGTGACAGAGACAGAGACAGAGACAGAGACAGAGACAGAGACAGAGACAGAGACAGAGACAGAGACAGAGACAGAGACAGAGACGGAGACAAAGACCGAGACAGAGACAGAGACGGAGACAGAGGCAGAGACAGAGACAGAGACAGAGACAGAGACAGAGACAGAGACAGAGACAGAGACAGAGACAGAGACAGAGACAGAAACAGAGACAGAGACAGAGACGGAGACAGACACAGAGACTGAGACGGAGACAGAGACAGAGGGAGAGACAGCGACAGAGACTGAGACAGAGACAGAGACGGAGACAGGGACAGAGAGAGAGACAGAGACAGAGACAGAGGCAGAGACAGAAACAGAGACAGAGACAGATACGGGGACAGAGACAGAGGCAGAGACAGAGACAGAGACAGAGACGGACACAGAGACAGAGACGGGGACAGAGACAGAGACACAGACAGAGACAGAGACAGAGACAGAGACAGAGACAGAGACAGAGACAGAGACAGAGACAGAGACAGAGACAGAGACAGAGACAGAGACAGAGACAGAGACGGAGACAGAGGCAGAGACAGAGCCAGGGACAGAGACAGAGACAGAGACAGAGACGGAGACAGGGGCAGAGACAGAGCCAGGGACTGAGACTGAGACAGAGACAGCGGCAGAGACAGAGACGGACACAGAGACAGAGACACAGACAGAGACAGAGACAGAGACTGAGACAGAGACAGAGACAGAGACAGAGACAGAGACAGAGACAGAGACAGAGACAGAGACAGAGACAGAGACAGAGACAGAGACAGAGACAGATGCATAGACAGAGACGGAGACAGAGACAGCGACAGGGCCAGGGAGAGGGACGGGGCAGAGACAGAGGCAGGGACAGAGACAGAGACAGAGACAGAGGCAGAGACAGAAACAGAGACAGAGACAGATACGGGGACAGAGACAGAGGCAGAGACAGAGACAGAGACAGAGACAGAGACGGAGACAAAGACCGAGACAGAGACAGAGACGGAGACAGAGGCAGAGATAGAGCCAGGGACACACACGGAGACAGGGACAGAGGGAGAGACAGCGACAGAGACAGAGACAGAGGCAGAGGCAGAGGCAGAGTCTCAGACAGAGACAGAGACAGAGACAGAGACGGAGACAAAGACCGAGACAGAGGCAGAGACACAGACACAGACAGAGACACAGACAGAGACAGAGACAGAGACAGAGACAGAGACAGAGACAGAGACAGTGACAGAGACAGAGACAGAGACAGAGACAGAGACAGAGACAGAGACAGAGACAGAGACACAGACAGAGACAGAGACAGAGACAGAGACAGAGACAGAGACAGAGACAGTGACAGAGACAGAGACAGAGACAGAGACAGAGACAGAGACAGAGACAGAGACAGAGACAGAGACGGAGACAAAGACCGAGACAGAGACAGAGACGGAGACAGAGGCAGAGACAGAGACAGAGACAGAGACAGAGACAGAGACAGAGACAGAGACAGAGACAGAGACAGAGACAGAGACAGAGACAGAAACAGAGACAGAGACAGAGACGGAGACAGACACAGAGACTGAGACGGAGACAGAGACAGAGGGAGAGACAGCGACAGAGACTGAGACAGAGACAGAGACGGAGACAGGGACAGAGAGAGAGACAGAGACAGAGACAGAGGCAGAGACAGAAACAGAGACAGAGACAGATACGGGGACAGAGACAGAGGCAGAGACAGAGACAGAGACAGAGACGGACACAGAGACAGAGACGGGGACAGAGACAGAGACACAGACAGAGACAGAGACAGAGACAGAGACAGAGACAGAGACAGAGACAGAGACAGAGACAGAGACAGAGACAGAGACAGAGATAGAGACGGAGACAGAGGCAGAGACAGAGCCAGGGACAGGGACAGAGACAGAGACAGAGACAGAGACAGAGACAGAGACAGAGACAGAGACAGAGACAGAGACAGAGACAGAGACAGAGACAAAGACAGAGACAGAGACAGAGACAGAGACAGAGACAGAGACAGAGACAGAAACAGAGACAGAGACAGAGACGGAGACAAAGACCGAGAAAGAGACAGAGATGGAGACAGGGGCAGAGACAGAGCCAGGGACTGAGACTGAGACAGAGACAGCGGCAGAGACAGAGACGGACACAGAGACAGAGACACAGACAGAGACAGAGACAGAGACTGAGACAGAGACAGATACAGAGACAGAGACAGAGACAGAGACAGAGACAGAGACAGAGACAGGGACAGAGACAGACACAGAGACAGAGACAGAGACAGAGACAGAGAAAGAGACAGAGACAGATACAGAGACAGAGACAGAGACAGAGACAGAGACAGAGACAGAGACAGAGACAGAGACAGAGACAAAGACAGAGACAGAGACAGAGACAGAGAAAGAGACAGAGACAGATACAGAGACAGAGACAGAGGCAGAGACATAGACAGAGACAGAGACAGAGACGGAGACAGAGACAGACACAGAGATAGAGACAGAGACAGGCACATAGAGAGAGACAGGGACAGGCACAGGGACAGGGATAGCGACAGACACAGAGACAGAGAGACAGGAGGCAAAGACGGAGATAGACGGCCAGGAGACAAAAACGGAGAAAAAGACTGGGACAGAGACCGTGACCGAGACAGGGATAGAGACAGAGACAGAGACAGAGACAGAGACAGAGGCAGAGACAGAGGCAGAGACAGAGACAGAGACAGAGACAGAGACAGAGGGGTAATAGACAACGACGGATACAGAGACAGTGACTGAGACGGAGGCAAAGACAGAGACAGAGACAGAGACGGAGACAGAGACAGACACAGAGACAGAGACAGAGACAGAGACAGAGACAGAGACAGAGACAGAGACAGAGACAGAGACAGAGACAGAGACAGAGACAGAGACAGATAGAGAGACAGAGACAGAGACAGAGACAGGGACAGAGACAGAGACAGAGTGAGAGACAGATACAGAGACAGGGACAGAGACAGAGACAGAGACAGAGACAGAGACATAGACAGAGACAGAGACAGAGACAGAGACAGAGACAGAGACAGAGACAGAGACAGAGACAGAGACAGAGACAGAGACAGAGACAGAGACAGAGACAGAGACAGAGACAGACACAGAGATGGAGACAGAGACAGAGACAGAGACAGAGAGAGAGACAGTAGACAAAGACGGAGATATAGGGGCAGGAGACAAACACTGGGAAAAAGACGGGGACAGTGACCGTGACCGAGACAGAGATAGAGACAGAGACAGAAACAGAGACAGAGACAGAGACAACGACGCAGACGGAGACAGTGACTGAGACAGAGACAGAGACAGAGACAGAGACAGAGACAGAGACAGAGGCAGAGAAAGAGACAGAGACAGATACAGAGACAGAGACAGAGGCAGAGACATAGACAGAGACAGAGACAGAGACGGAGACAGAGACAGACACAGAGATAGAGACAGAGACAGGCACATAGAGAGAGACAGGGACAGGCACAGGGACAGGGATAGCGACAGACACAGAGACAGAGAGACAGGAGGCAAAGACGGAGATAGACGGCCAGGAGACAAAAACGGAGAAAAAGACTGGGACAAAGACCGTGACCGAGACAGGGATAGAGACAGAGGCAGAGACAGAGACAGAGACAGAGGCAGAGACAGAGGCAGAGACAGAGACAGAGACGGAGGGGTAAGAGACAACGACGGAGACAGAGACAGTGACTGAGACGGAGGCAAAAGCAGAGACAGAGACAGAGACAGAGACAGAGACAGAGACAGAGACAGAGACAGAGACAGAGACAGAGACAGAGAGAGAGACAGGGACAGAGACAGAGACAGAGACAGAGACAGAGACAGAGACAGAAACAGAGACAGAGACAGAGACGGAGGGGTAAGAGACAACGACGGATACAGAGACAGTGACTGAGACGGAGGCAAAGACAGAGACAGAGACAGAGACGGAGACAGAGACAGACACAGAGACAGAGACAGAGACAGAGACAGAGACAGAGACAGAGACAGAGACAGAGACAGAGACAGAGACAGAGACAGAGACAGAGACAGAGACAGAGTGAGAGACAGATACAGAGACAGGGACAGAGACAGAGACAGAGACAGAGACAGAGACAGAGACAGAGACAGAGACAGAGACAGAGACAGAGACAGAGACAGAGGCAGAGACAGTGACAGAGACAGCGACAGGGCCAGGGAGAGGGACGGGGCAGAGACAGAGGCAGAGACAGAGACAGAGACAGAGACAGAGAAAGAGACAGAGACAGAGACAGAGACAGAGACAGATGCATTGACAGAGACGGAGACAGAGACAGCGGCAGGGCCAGAGAGAGGGACGGGGCAGAGACAGAGGCAGAGACAGAGACAGAGACAGAGACAGAGGCAGAGACAGAAACAGAGACAGAGACAGATACGGGGACAGAGACAGAGGCAGAGACAGAGACAGAGACAGAGACAGAGACAGAGACGGAGACAAAGACCGAGACAGAGACAGAGACGGAGACAGAGGCAGAGACAGAGCCAGGGACAGACACGGAGACAGAGACAGAGACAGAGACGGAGACAGAGACAGACACAGAGACAGAGACAGAGACAGAGACAGAGACAGAGACAGAGACAGAGACAGAGACAGAGACAGAGACAGAGACAGAGACAGAGACAGAGTGAGAGACAGATACAGAGACAGGGACAGAGACAGAGACAGAGACAGAGACAGAGACAGAGACAGAGACAGAGACAGAGACAGAGACAGAGACAGAGACAGAGACAGAGGCAGAGACAGTGACAGAGACAGCGACAGGGCCAGGGAGAGGGACGGGGCAGAGACAGAGGCAGAGACAGAGACAGAGACAGAGACAGAGAAAGAGACAGAGACAGAGACAGAGACAGAGACAGATGCATTGACAGAGACGGAGACAGAGACAGCGGCAGGGCCAGGGAGAGGGACGGGGCAGAGACAGAGGCAGAGACAGAGACAGAGACAGAGACAGAGGCAGAGACAGAAACAGAGGCAGAGACAGATACGGGGACAGAGACAGAGGCAGAGACAGAGACAGAGACAGAGACAGAGACAGAGACGGAGACAAAGACCGAGACAGAGACAGAGACGGAGACAGAGACAGAGACAGAGACAGAGACAGAGACAGAGACGGAGACAAAGACCGAGACAGAGACAGAGACGGAGACAGAGGCAGAGACAGAGCCAGGGACTGAGACTGAGACAGAGACAGCGGCAGAGACAGAGACAGAGACAGAGACAGAGACAGAGACAGAGACAGAGACAGAGACAGAGACGGAGACAGACACAGAGACTGAGACGGATACAGAGACAGAGGGAGAGACAGCGACAGTGACTGAGACAGAGACAGAGACAGAGACAGGGACAGAGAGAGAGACAGAGACAGAGACAGAGGCAGAGACAGAAACAGAGACAGAGACAGATACGGGGACAGAGACAGAGGCAGAGACAGAGACAGAGACAGAGACAGAGACGGACACAGAGACAGAGACGGAGACAGAGGCAGAGACAGAGCCAGGGACAGAGACAGAGACAGAGACAGAGACAGAGACAGAGACAGAGACAGAGACAGAGACAGAGACGGAGACAAAGACCGAGACAGAGGCAGAGACACAGACACAGACAGAGACACAGACAG
>CAMAOD020000275.1:277500-307500 GCA_945859595.2 Megachile willughbiella
AGAGACAGAGGGAGAGACAGCGACAGAGACTGAGACAGAGACAGAGACGGAGACAGGGACAGAGAGAGAGACAGAGACAGAGACAGAGGCAGAGACAGAAACAGAGACAGAGACAGATACGGGGACAGAGACAGAGGCAGAGACAGAGACAGAGACAGAGACGGACACAGAGACAGAGACGGGGACAGAGACAGAGACACAGACAGAGACAGAGACAGAGACAGAGACAGAGACAGAGACAGAGACAGAGACAGAGACAGAGACAGAGACAGAGACAGAGATAGAGACGGAGACAGAGGCAGAGACAGAGCCAGGGACAGAGACAGAGACAGAGACAGAGACAGAGACAGAGACAGAGACAGAGACAGAGACAGAGACAGAGACAGAGACAGAGACAGAGACAGAGACAGAGACAGAGACAGAGACAGAGACAGAGACAGAGACAGAGACAGAGACAGAGACAGAGACAGAGACAGAGACAGAGACAGAGACAGAGACAGAAACAGAGACAGAGACAGAGACGGAGACAAAGACCGAGACAGAGACAGAGACGGAGACAGAGGCAGAGACAGAGACAGAGACAGAGACAGAGACAGAGACGGAGACAGAGACAGACACAGAGATAGAGACAGAGACAGGCACATAGAGAGAGACAGGGACAGGCACAGGGACAGGGATAGCGACAGACACAGAGACAGAGAGACAGGAGGCAAAGACGGAGATAGACGGCCAGGAGACAAAAACGGAGAAAAAGACTGGGATAGAGACCGTGACCGAGACAGGGATAGAGACAGAGACAGAGACAGAGACAGAGACAGAGGCAGAGACAGAGGCAGAGACAGAGACAGAGACAGAGACAGAGACAGAGGGGTAATAGACAACGACGGATACAGAGACAGTGACTGAGACGGAGGCAAAGACAGAGACAGAGACAGAGACGGAGACAGAGACAGACACAGAGACAGAGACAGAGACAGAGACAGAGACAGAGACAGAGACAGAGACAGAGACAGAGACAGAGACAGAGACAGAGACAGATACAGAGACAGAGACAGAGACAGAGACAGAGACAGAGACAGAGACAGAGACAGAGTGAGAGACAGATACAGAGACAGGGACAGAGACAGAGACAGAGACAGAGACAGAGACATAGACAGAGACAGAGACAGAGACAGAGACAGAGACAGAGACAGAGACAGAGACAGAGACAGAGACAGAGACAGAGACAGAGACAGAGACAGAGACAGAGACAGAGACAGAGACAGACACAGAGATGGAGACAGAGACAGAGACAGAGACAGAGAGAGAGACAGTAGACAAAGACGGAGATATAGGGGCAGGAGACAAACACTGGGAAAAAGACGGGGACAGTGACCGTGACCGAGACAGAGATAGAGACAGAGACAGAAACAGAGACAGAGACAGAGACAACGACGCAGACGGAGACAGTGACTGAGACAGAGACAGAGACAGAGACAGAGACAGAGACAGAGACAGAGGCAGAGAAAGAGACAGAGACAGATACAGAGACAGAGACAGAGGCAGAGACATAGACAGAGACAGAGACAGAGACGGAGACAGAGACAGACACAGAGATAGAGACAGAGACAGGCACATAGAGAGAGACAGGGACAGGCACAGGGACAGGGATAGCGACAGACACAGAGACAGAGAGACAGGAGGCAAAGACGGAGATAGACGGCCAGGAGACAAAAACGGAGAAAAAGACTGGGACAGAGACCGTGACCGAGACAGGGATAGAGACAGAGGCAGAGACAGAGACAGAGACAGAGGCAGAGACAGAGGCAGAGACAGAGACAGAGACGGAGGGGTAAGAGACAACGACGGAGACAGAGACAGTGACTGAGACGGAGGCAAAAGCAGAGACAGAGACAGAGACAGAGACAGAGACAGAGACAGAGACAGAGACTGAGACAGAGACAGAGACAGAGACAGAGAGAGAGACAGGGACAGAGACAGAGACAGAGACAGAGACAGAGACAGAGACAGAAACAGAGACAGAGACAGAGACTGAGACGGAGACAGAGACAGAGGGAGAGACAGCGACAGAGACTGAGACAGAGACAGAGACCGAGACAGGGACAGAGAGAGAGACAGAGACAGAGACAGAGGCAGAGGCAGAGACAGATATAGAGACAGAGACGGAGACAGAGACAGAGACAGAGACTGAGACTGAGACAGAGACAGCGGCAGAGACAGAGACGGAGACAGGGACAGAGACAAGGACCGAGACAGAGACAGAGACGGAGACAGAGGCAAAGACAGAGTCAGGGACAGAGTCGGAGACAGAGACAGAGGGAGAGACAGCGACAGAGACAGAGACAGAGACAGGGACAGAGACAGAGACAGAGACAGAGACAGAGACAGAGACGGAGACGGAGACAGAGACAGAGACAGAGACAGAGACAGAGACAGAGACAGAGACAGAGACAGAGACAGAGACAGAGACAGAGACAGAAGCAGAGACAGAGACAGAGACGGAGACAAAGACCGAGAAAGAGACAGAGACGGAGACAGGGGCAGAGACAGAGCCAGGGACTGAGACTGAGACAGAGACAGCGGCAGAGACAGAGACGGACACAGAGACAGAGACACAGACAGAGACAGAGACAGAGACTGAGACAGAGACAGAGACAGAGACAGAGACAGAGACAGAGACAGAGACAGAGACAGAGACAGAGACAGAGACAGAGACAGAGACAGATGCATAGACAGAGACGGAGACAGAGACAGCGACGGGGCCAGGGAGAGGGACGGGGCAGAGACAGAGGCAGAGACAGAGACAGAGACAGAGACAGAGGCAGAGACAGAAACAGAGACAGAGACAGATACGCGGACAGAGACAGAGGCAGAGACAGAGACAGAGACAGAGACAGAGACGGAGACAAAGACCGAGACAGAGACAGAGACGGAGATAGAGGCAGAGACAGAGCCAGGGACAGACACGGAGACAGGGACAGAGGGAGAGACAGCGACAGAGACAGAGACAGATGCAGAGGCAGAGGCAGAGTCTCAGACAGAGACAGAGACAGAGACAGAGACGGAGACAAAGACCGAGACAGAGGCAGAGACACAGACACAGACAGAGACACAGACAGAGACAGAGACAGAGACAGAGACAGAGACAGAAACAGAGACAGAGACAGAGACGGAGACAGACACAGAGACTGAGACGGAGACAGAGACAGAGGGAGAGACAGCGACAGAGACTGAGACAGAGACAGAGACGGAGACAGGGACAGAGAGAGAGACAGAGACAGAGACAGAGGCAGAGACAGAAACAGAGACAGAGACAGATACGGGGACAGAGACAGAGGCAGAGACAGAGACAGAGACAGAGACGGACACAGAGGCAGAGACGGGGACAGAGACAGAGACACAGACAGAGACAGAGACAGAGACAGAGACAGAGACAGAGACAGAGACAGAGACAGAGACAGAGGCAGAGACAGAAACAGAGACAGAGACAGATACGGGGACAGAGACAGAGGCAGAGACAGAGACAGAGACAGAGACAGAGACGGAGACAAAGACCGAGACAGAGACAGAGACGGAGACAGAGGCAGAGACAGAGCCAGGGACTGAGACTGAGACAGAGACAGCGGCAGAGACAGAGACAGAGACAGAGACAGAGACAGAGACAGAGACAGAGACAGAGACAGAGACAGAGACAGAGACAGACACAGAGACTGAGACGGAGACAGAGACAGAGGGAGAGACAGCGACAGAGACTGAGACAGAGACAGAGACCGAGACAGGGACAGAGAGAGAGACAGAGACAGAGACAGAGGCAGAGGCAGAGACAGATATAGAGACAGAGACGGAGACAGAGACAGAGACAGAGACTGAGACTGAGACAGAGACAGCGGCAGAGACAGAGACGGAGACAGGGACAGAGACAAGGACCGAGACAGAGACAGAGACAGAGACGGAGACAGAGGCAAAGACAGAGCCAGGGACAGAGTCGGAGACAGAGACAGAGGGAGAGACAGCGACAGAGACAGAGACAGAGACAGGGACAGAGACAGAGACAGAGACAGAGACAGAGACAGAGACGGAGACGGAGACAGAGACAGAGACAGAGACAGAGACAGAGACAGAGACAGAGACAGAGACAGAGACAGAGACAGAGACAGAGACAGAAGCAGAGACAGAGACAGAGACGGAGACAAAGACCGAGAAAGAGACAGAGACGGAGACAGGGGCAGAGACAGAGCCAGGGACTGAGACTGAGACAGAGACAGCGGCAGAGACAGAGACGGACACAGAGACAGAGACACAGACAGAGACAGAGACAGAGACTGAGACAGAGACAGAGACAGAGACAGAGACAGAGACAGAGACAGAGACAGAGACAGAGACAGAGACAGAGACAGAGACAGAGACAGAGACAGATGCATAGACAGAGACGGAGACAGAGACAGCGACGGGGCCAGGGAGAGGGACGGGGCAGAGACAGAGGCAGAGACAGAGACAGAGACAGAGACAGAGGCAGAGACAGAAACAGAGACAGAGACAGATACGCGGACAGAGACAGAGGCAGAGACAGAGACAGAGACAGAGACAGAGACGGAGACAAAGACCGAGACAGAGACAGAGACGGAGATAGAGGCAGAGACAGAGCCAGGGACAGACACGGAGACAGGGACAGAGGGAGAGACAGCGACAGAGACAGAGACTGAGGCAGAGGCAGAGGCAGATTCTCAGACAGAGACAGAGACAGAGACAGAGACGCAGACAAAGACCGAGACAGAGGCAGAGGCACAGACACAGACAGAGACACAGACAGAGACAGAGACAGAGACAGAGACAGAGACAGAGACAGATACAGAGACAGAGACAGAGACAGAGACAGAGACAGAGACAGAGACAGAGACAGAGACAGAGACAGAGACAGAGACAGAGACAGAGACAGAGACAGAGACAGAGACAGAGACAGAGACGGAGACAAAGACCGAGACAGAGACAGAGACGGAGACAGAGGCAGAGACAGAGCCAGGGACTGAGACTGAGACAGAGACAGCGGCAGAGACAGAGACAGAGACAGAGACAGAGACAGAGACAGAGACAGAGACAGAGACAGAGACAGAGACAGACACAGAGACTGAGACGGAGACAGAGACAGAGGGAGAGACAGCGACAGAGACTGAGACAGAGACAGAGACCGAGACAGGGACAGAGAGAGAGACAGAGACAGAGACAGAGGCAGAGGCAGAGACAGATATAGAGACAGAGACGGAGACAGAGACAGAGACAGAGACAGAGACAGAGACAGAGACAGAGACAGAGACAGAGACAGAGACAGAGACAGAGACAGAGACAGACACAGAGACTGAGACGGAGACAGAGACAGAGGGAGAGACAGCGACAGAGACTGAGACAGAGACAGAGACCGAGACAGGGACAGAGAGACAGACAGAGACAGAGACAGAGGCAGAGGCAGAGACAGATATAGAGACAGAGACGGAGACAGAGACAGAGACAGAGACTGAGACTGAGACAGAGACAGCGGCAGAGACAGAGACGGAGACAGAGACAGAGACAAGGACCGAGACAGAGACAGAGACGGAGACAGAGGCAAAGACAGAGCCAGGGACAGAGTCGGAGACAGAGACAGAGGGAGAGACAGCGACAGAGACAGAGACAGAGACAGGGACAGAGACAGAGACAGAGACAGAGACAGAGACAGACACAGAGACTGAGACGGAGACAGAGACAGAGGGAGAGACAGCGACAGAGACTGAGACAGAGACAGAGACAGAGACAGAGACAGAGAGAGAGACAGAGACAGAGGCAGAGACAGATATAGAGACAGAGACAGAAACCGAGACAGGGACAGAGACAGAGACAGATAGAGAGACAGAGACAGAGGCAGAGACAGAGATAGAGACAGAGACGGAGACAGAGACAGAGACAGAGACTGAGACAGAGACAGAGACAGAGACGGAGACAAAGACCGAGACAGAGACAGAGACGGAGACAGAGGCAGAGACAGAGCCAGGGACAGAGACAGAGACAGAGACAGAGACAGAGACAGAGACAGAGACAGAGACAGAGACAGAGACAGAGACAGAGACAGAGACAGAGACAGAGACAGAGACGGAGACAAAGACCGAGACAGAGACAGAGACGGAGACAGAGGCAGAGACAGAGCCAGGGACTGAGACTGAGACAGAGACAGCGGCAGAGACAGAGACAGAGACAGAGACAGAGACAGAGACAGCGACAGAGACAGAGACAGAGACAGAGACAGAGACAGACACAGAGACTGAGACGGAGACAGAGACAGAGGGAGAGACAGCGACAGAGACTGAGACAGAGACAGAGACCGAGACAGGGACAGAGAGAGAGACAGAGACAGAGACAGAGACAGAGACAGAGACAGACACAGAGACTGAGACGGAGACAGAGACAGAGGGAGAGACAGCGACAGAGACTGAGACAGAGACAGAGACCGAGACAGGGACAGAGAGAGAGACAGAGACAGAGACAGAGGCAGAGGCAGAGACAGATATAGAGACAGAGACGGAGACAGAGACAGAGACAGAGACTGAGACTGAGACAGAGACAGCGGCAGAGACAGAGACGGAGACAGAGACAGAGACATGGACCGAGACAGAGACAGAGACGGAGACAGAGGCAAAGACAGAGCCAGGGACAGAGTCGGAGACAGAGACAGAGGGAGAGACAGCGACAGAGACAGAGACAGAGACAGGGACAGAGACAGAGACAGAGACAGAGACAGAGACAGAGACAGACACAGAAACTGAGACGGAGACAGAGACAGAGGGAGAGACAGCGACAGAGACTGAGACAGAGACAGAGACAGAGACAGAGACAGAGAGAGAGACAGAGACAGAGGCAGAGACAGATATAGAGACAGAGACAGAAACCGAGACAGGGACAGAGACAGAGACAGAGAGAGAGACAGAGACAGAGGCAGAGACAGAGATAGAGACAGAGACGGAGACAGAGACAGAGACAGAGACTGAGACAGAGACAGAGACAGAGACGGAGACAAAGACCGAGGCAGAGACAGAGACGGAGACAGAGGCAGAGACAGAGCCAGGGACAGAGACAGAGACAGAGACAGAGACAGAGACAGAGACAGAGACAGAGACAGAGACAGAGACAGAGACAGAGACGGAGACAAAGACCGAGACAGAGACAGAGACGGAGACAGAGGCAGAGACAGAGCCAGGGACTGAGACTGAGACAGAGACAGCGGCAGAGACAGAGACAGAGACAGAGACAGAGACAGAGACAGAGACAGAGACAGAGACAGAGACAGAGACAGAGACAGACACAGGGACTGAGACGGAGACAGAGACAGAGGGAGAGACAGCGACAGAGACTGAGACAGAGACAGAGACCGAGACAGGGACAGAGAGAGAGACAGAGACAGAGACAGAGGCAGAGGCAGAGACAGATATAGAGACAGAGACGGAGACAGAGACAGAGACAGAGACTGAGACTGAGACAGAGACAGCGGCAGAGACAGAGACGGAGACAGAGACAGAGACAAGGACCGAGACAGAGACAGAGACGGAGACAGAGGCAAAGACAGAGCCAGGGACAGAGTCGGAGACAGAGACAGAGGGAGAGACAGCGACAGAGACAGAGACAGAGACAGGGACAGCGACAGAGACAGAGACAGAGACAGGGACAGAGACAGAGACAGAGACAGAGACAGAGACAGAGACAGACACAGAGACTGAGACGGAGACAGAGACAGAGGGAGAGACAGCGACAGAGACTGAGACAGAGACAGAGACAGAGACAGAGACAGAGAGAGAGACAGAGACAGAGGCAGAGACAGATATAGAGACAGAGACAGAAACCGAGACAGGGACAGAGACAGAGACAGAGAGAGAGACAGAGACAGAGGCAGAGACAGAGATAGAGACAGAGACGGAGACAGAGACAGAGACAGAGACTGAGACAGAGACAGAGACAGAGACGGAGACAAAGACCGAGACAGAGACAGAGACGGAGACAGAGGCAGAGACAGAGCCAGGGACAGAGACAGAGACAGAGACAGAGACAGAGACAGAGACAGAGACAGAGACAGAGACAGAGACAGAGACGGAGACAGAGACAGAGACAGAGCCAGGGACAGAGACAGAGACAGAGACAGTGGGAGAGACAGCGACAGATACAGAGACAGAGACGGAGACGGAGACAGAGACAGAGACAGAGACAGAGACAGAGACAGAGACAGAGACAGAGACAGAGACAGAGACAGAGACAGAGACAGAGACAGAGACAGAAACAGAGACAGAGACAGAGACGGAGACAGAGACAGAGACAGAGCCAGGGACAGAGACAGAGACAGAGACAGTGGGAGAGACAGCGACAGATACAGAGACAGAGACGGAGACGGAGACAGAGACAGAGACAGAGACAGAGACAGAGACAGAGACAGAGACAAAGACCGAGAAAGAGACAGAGACGGAGACAGGGGCAGAGACAGAGCCAGGGACTGAGACTGAGACAGAGACAGCGGCAGAGACAGAGACGGACACAGAGACAGAGACACAGACAGAGACAGAGACAGAGACTGAGACAGAGACAGAGACAGAGACAGAGACAGAGACAGAGACAGAGACAGAGACAGAGACAGAGACAGAGACAGAGACAGATGCATAGACAGAGACGGAGATAGAGACAGCGACAGGGCCAGGGAGAGGGACGGGGCAGAGACAGAGGCAGAGACAGAGACAGAGACAGAGACAGAGGCAGAGACAGAAACACAGACAGAGACAGATACGGGGACAGAGACAGAGGCAGAGACAGAGACAGAGACAGAGACAGAGACGGAGACAAGGACCGAGACAGAGACAGAGACGGAGACAGAGGCAGAGACAGAGCCAGGGACAGACACGGAGACAGGGACAGAGGGAGAGACAGCGACAGAGACAGAGACAGAGGCAGAGGCAGAGGCAGTGTCTCAGACAGAGACAGAGACAGAGACAGAGACAGAGACGGAGACAAAGACCGAGACAGAGGCAGAGACACAGACACAGACAGAGACACAGACAGAGACAGAGACAGAGACAGAGACAGAGACAGAGACAGAGACAGAGGCAGAGACAGAGCCAGGGACAGACACGGAGACAGGGACAGAGGGAGAGACAGCGACAGAGACAGAGACAGAGGCAGAGGCAGAGGCAGAAGAAGAGTCTCAGACAGAGACAGAGACAGAGACGGAGACAAAGACCGAGACAGAGGCAGAGACACAGACACAGACAGAGACACAAACAGAGACAGAGACAGAGACAGAGACAGAGACAGAGACAGAGACAGAGACAGAGACAGAGAGAGAGACAGAGACAGAGACAGGGACAGAGACAGAGACAGAGACAGAGACAGAGACAGGGACAGAGACAGAGACAGAGACAGAGACAGAGACAGAGACAGAGACAGAGACAGAGACAGAGACAAAGACCGGGACAGAGACAGAGACGGAGACAGAGGCAGAGACAGAGCCAGGGACTGAGACTGAGACAGAGACAGCGGCAGAGACAGAGACAGAGACAGAGACAGAGACACAGACAGAGACAAGGACAGAGACAGAGACAGAGACAGAGACAGAGACAGAGACAGACACAGAGACTGAGACGGAGACAGAGACAGAGGGAGAGACAGCGACAGAGACTGAGACAGAGACAGAGACAGAGACAGAGACAGAGACAGGGACAGAGACAGAGCCAGGGACAGAGACAGAGACAGAGACAGAGGGAGAGACAGCGACAGAGGCAGAGACAGAGACGGAGACAGAGACAGAGACAGAGACAGATGCAGAGACAGAGAAAGAGATAGAGACAGAGACAGAGACAGAGACAGAGACAGAGACGGAGACGGAGACAGAGACAGAGACAGAGACAGAGACGGAGACAAAGACCGAGAAAGAGACAGAGACGGAGACAGGGGCAGAGACAGAGCCAGGGACTGAGACTGAGACAGAGACAGCGGCAGAGACAGAGACGGACACAGAGACAGAGACACAGACAGAGACAGAGACAGAGACTGAGACAGAGACAGAGACAGAGACAGAGACAGAGACAGAGACAGAGACAGAGACAGAGACAGAGACAGAGACAGAGACAGAGACAGAGACAGAGACAGAGACAGAGACAGAGACAGAGACAGAGACAGATGCATAGACAGAGACGGAGACAGAGACAGCGACAGGGCCAGGGAGAGGGACGGGGCAGAGACAGAGGCAGAGACAGAGACAGAGACAGAGACAGAGGCAGAGACAGAAACAGAGACGGAGACAGATACGGGGACAGAGACAGAGGCAGAGACAGAGACAGAGACAGAGACAGAGACGGAGACAAAGACCGAGACAGAGACAGAGACGGAGACAGAGGCAGAGATAGAGCCAGGGACACACACGGAGACAGGGACAGAGGGAGAGACAGCGACAGAGACAGAGACAGAGGCAGAGGCAGAGGCAGAGTCTCAGACAGAGACAGAGACAGAGACAGAGACGGAGACAAAGACCGAGACAGAGGCAGAGACACAGACACAGACAGAGACACAGACAGAGACAGAGACAGAGACAGAGACAGAGACAGAGACAGAGACAGTGACAGAGACAGAGACAGAGACAGAGACAGAGACAGAGACAGAGACAGAGACAGAGACAGAGACAGAGACAGAGCCGGAGACAAAGACCGAGACAGAGACAGAGACGGAGACAGAGGCAGAGACAGAGACAGAGACAGAGACAGAGACAGAGACAGAGACAGAGACAGAGACAGAGACAGAGACAGAGACAGAAACAGAGACAGAGACAGAGACGGAGACAGACACAGAGACTGAGACGGAGACAGAGGCAGAGATAGAGCCAGGGACACACACGGAGACAGGGACAGAGGGAGAGACAGCGACAGAGACAGAGACAGAGGCAGAGGCAGAGGCAGAGTCTCAGACAGAGACAGAGACAGAGACAGAGACGGAGACAAAGACCGAGACAGAGGCAGAGACACAGACACAGACAGAGACACAGACAGAGACAGAGACAGAGACAGAGGCAGAGACAGAGACAGAGACAGTGACAGAGACAGAGACAGAGACAGAGACAGAGACAGAGACAGAGACAGAGACAGAGACAGAGACACAGACAGAGACAGAGACAGAGACAGAGACAGAGACAGAGACAGAGACAGTGACAGAGACAGAGACAGAGACAGAGACAGAGACAGAGACAGAGACAGAGACAGAGACAGAGACAGACACAGGGACTGAGACGGAGACAGAGACAGAGGGAGAGACAGCGACAGAGACTGAGACAGAGACAGAGACCGAGACAGGGACAGAGAGAGAGACAGAGACAGAGACAGAGGCAGAGGCAGAGACAGATATAGAGACAGAGACGGAGACAGAGACAGAGACAGAGACTGAGACTGAGACAGAGACAGCGGCAGAGACAGAGACGGAGACAGAGACAGAGACAAGGACCGAGACAGAGACAGAGACGGAGACAGAGGCAAAGACAGAGCCAGGGACAGAGTCGGAGACAGAGACAGAGGGAGAGACAGCGACAGAGACAGAGACAGAGACAGGGACAGCGACAGAGACAGAGACAGAGACAGGGACAGAGACAGAGACAGAGACAGAGACAGAGACAGAGACAGACACAGAGACTGAGACGGAGACAGAGACAGAGGGAGAGACAGCGACAGAGACTGAGACAGAGACAGAGACAGAGACAGAGACAGAGAGAGAGACAGAGACAGAGACAGAGACAGAGACAGAGACAGAGACAGAGACAGAGCCGGAGACAAAGACCGAGACAGAGACAGAGACGGAGACAGAGGCAGAGACAGAGACAGAGACAGAGACAGAGACAGAGACGGAGACAGAGACAGACACAGAGATAGAGACAGAGACAGGCACATAGAGAGAGACAGGGACAGGCACAGGGACAGGGATAGCGACAGACACAGAGACAGAGAGACAGGAGGCAAAGACGGAGATAGACGGCCAGGAGACAAAAACGGAGAAAAAGACTGGGACAGAGACCGTGACCGAGACAGGGATAGAGACAGAGACAGAGACAGAGACAGAGACAGAGGCAGAGACAGAGGCAGAGACAGAGACAGAGACAGAGACAGAGACAGAGGGGTAATAGACAACGACGGATACAGAGACAGTGACTGAGACGGAGGCAAAGACAGAGACAGAGACAGAGACGGAGACAGAGACAGACACAGAGACAGAGACAGAGACAGAGACAGAGACAGAGACAGAGACAGAGACAGAGACAGATACAGAGACAGAGACAGAGACAGAGACAGAGACAGAGACAGAGACAGAGTGAGAGACAGATACAGAGACAGGGACAGAGACAGAGACAGAGACAGAGACAGAGACATAGACAGAGACAGAGACAGAGACAGAGACAGAGACAGAGACAGAGACAGAGACAGAGACAGAGACAGAGACAGAGACAGAGACAGAGACAGAGACAGAGACAGAGACAGAGACAGACACAGAGATGGAGACAGAGACAGAGACAGAGACAGAGAGAGAGACAGTAGACAAAGACGGAGATATAGGGGCAGGAGACAAACACTGGGAAAAAGACGGGGACAGTGACCGTGACCGAGACAGAGATAGAGACAGAGACAGAAACAGAGACAGAGACAGAGACAACGACGCAGACGGAGACAGTGACTGAGACAGAGACAGAGACAGAGACAGAGACAGAGACAGAGACAGAGGCAGAGAAAGAGACAGAGACAGATACAGAGACAGAGACAGAGGCAGAGACATAGACAGAGACAGAGACAGAGACGGAGACAGAGACAGACACAGAGATAGAGACAGAGACAGGCACATAGAGAGAGACAGGGACAGGCACAGGGACAGGGATAGCGACAGACACAGAGACAGAGAGACAGGAGGCAAAGACGGAGATAGACGGCCAGGAGACAAAAACGGAGAAAAAGACTGGGACAAAGACCGTGACCGAGACAGGGATAGAGACAGAGGCAGAGACAGAGACAGAGACAGAGGCAGAGACAGAGGCAGAGACAGAGACAGAGACGGAGGGGTAAGAGACAACGACGGAGACAGAGACAGTGACTGAGACGGAGGCAAAAGCAGAGACAGAGACAGAGACAGAGACAGAGACAGAGACAGAGACAGAGACAGAGACAGAGACAGAGACAGAGAGAGAGACAGGGACAGAGACAGAGACAGAGACAGAGACAGAGACAGAGACAGAAACAGAGACAGAGACAGAGACGGAGGGGTAAGAGACAACGACGGATACAGAGACAGTGACTGAGACGGAGGCAAAGACAGAGACAGAGACAGAGACGGAGACAGAGACAGACACAGAGACAGAGACAGAGACAGAGACAGAGACAGAGACAGAGACAGAGACAGAGACAGAGACAGAGACAGAGACAGAGACAGAGACAGAGTGAGAGACAGATACAGAGACAGGGACAGAGACAGAGACAGAGACAGAGACAGAGACAGAGACAGAGACAGAGACAGAGACAGAGACAGAGACAGAGACAGAGGCAGAGACAGTGACAGAGACAGCGACAGGGCCAGGGAGAGGGACGGGGCAGAGACAGAGGCAGAGACAGAGACAGAGACAGAGACAGAGAAAGAGACAGAGACAGAGACAGAGACAGAGACAGATGCATTGACAGAGACGGAGACAGAGACAGCGGCAGGGCCAGGGAGAGGGACGGGGCAGAGACAGAGGCAGAAACAGAGACAGAGACAGAGACAGAGGCAGAGACAGAAACAGAGACAGAGACAGATACGGGGACAGAGACAGAGGCAGAGACAGAGACAGAGACAGAGACAGAGACAGAGACGGAGACAAAGACCGAGACAGAGACAGAGACGGAGACAGAGGCAGAGACAGAGCCAGGGACAGACACGGAGACAGAGACAGAGACAGAGACGGAGACAGAGACAGACACAGAGACAGAGACAGAGACAGAGACAGAGACAGAGACAGAGACAGAGACAGAGACAGAGACAGAGACAGAGACAGAGACAGAGTGAGAGACAGATACAGAGACAGGGACAGAGACAGAGACAGAGACAGAGACAGAGACAGAGACAGAGACAGAGACAGAGACAGAGACAGAGACAGAGACAGAGACAGAGGCAGAGACAGTGACAGAGACAGCGACAGGGCCAGGGAGAGGGACGGGGCAGAGACAGAGGCAGAGACAGAGACAGAGACAGAGACAGAGAAAGAGACAGAGACAGAGACAGAGACAGAGACAGATGCATTGACAGAGACGGAGACAGAGACAGCGGCAGGGCCAGGGAGAGGGACGGGGCAGAGACAGAGGCAGAGACAGAGACAGAGACAGAGACAGAGGCAGAGACAGAAACAGAGACAGAGACAGATACGGGGACAGAGACAGAGGCAGAGACAGAGACAGAGACAGAGACAGAGACAGAGACGGAGACAAAGACCGAGACAGAGACAGAGACGGAGACAGAGACAGAGACAGAGACAGAGACAGAGACAGAGACGGAGACAAAGACCGAGACAGAGACAGAGACGGAGACAGAGGCAGAGACAGAGCCAGGGACTGAGACTGAGACAGAGACAGGGGCAGAGACAGAGACAGAGACAGAGACAGAGACAGAGACAGAGACAGAGACAGAGACAGAGACGGAGACAGACACAGAGACTGAGACGGATACAGAGACAGAGGGAGAGACAGCGACAGTGACTGAGACAGAGACAGAGACAGAGACAGGGACAGAGAGAGAGACAGAGACAGAGACAGAGGCAGAGACAGAAACAGAGACAGAGACAGATACGGGGACAGAGACAGAGGCAGAGACAGAGACAGAGACAGAGACAGAGACGGACACAGAGACAGAGACGGGGACAGAGACAGAGACACAGACAGAGACAGAGACAGAGACAGAGACAGAGACAGAGACAGAGACGGAGACAGAGGCAAAGACAGAGCCAGGGACAGAGTCGGAGACAGAGACAGAGGGAGAGACAGCGACAGAGGCAGAGACAGAAACAGAGACAGAGACAGATACGGGGACAGAGACAGAGGCAGAGACAGAGACAGAGACAGAGACAGAGACAGAGACAGAGACAGAGACAGAGACAGAGACAGAGACAGAGACGGAGACAAAGACCGAGACAGAGACAGAGACGGAGACAGAGGCAGAGACAGAGCCAGGGACTGAGACTGAGACAGAGACAGCGGCAGAGACAGAGACAGAGACAGAGACAGAGACAGAGACAGAGACAGAGACAGAGACAGAGACAGAGACAGAGACAGACACAGAGACTGAGACGGAGACAGAGACAGAGGGAGAGACAGCGACAGAGACTGAGACAGAGACAGAGACCGAGACAGGGACAGAGAGAGAGACAGAGACAGAGACAGAGGCAGAGGCAGAGACAGATATAGAGACAGAGACGGAGACAGAGACAGAGACAGAGACTGAGACTGAGACAGAGACAGCGGCAGAGACAGAGACGGAGACAGAGACAGAGACAAGGACCGAGACAGAGACAGAGACGGAGACAGAGGCAAAGACAGAGCCAGGGACAGAGTCGGAGACAGAGACAGAGGGAGAGACAGCGACAGAGACAGAGACAGAGACAGGGACAGAGACAGAGACAGAGACAGAGACAGAGACAGAGACAGACACAGAGACTGAGACGGAGACAGAGACAGAGGGAGAGACAGCGACAGAGACTGAGACAGAGACAGAGACAGAGACAGAGACAGAGAGAGAGACAGAGACAGAGGCAGAGACAGATATAGAGACAGAGACAGAAACCGAGACAGGGACAGAGACAGAGACAGAGAGAGAGACAGAGACAGAGGCAGAGACAGAGATAGAGACAGAGACGGAGACAGAGACAGAGACAGAGACTGAGACAGAGACAGAGACAGAGACGGAGACAAAGACCGAGACAGAGACAGAGACGGAGACAGAGGCAGAGACAGAGCCAGGGACAGAGACAGAGACAGAGACAGAGACAGAGACAGAGACAGAGACAGAGACACAGACAGAGACAGAGACAGAGACAGAGACAGAGACGGAGACAAAGACCGAGACAGAGACAGAGACGGAGACAGAGGCAGAGACAGAGCCAGGGACTGAGACTGAGACAGAGACAGCGGCAGAGACAGAGACAGAGACAGAGACAGAGACAGAGACAGAGACAGAGACAGAGACAGAGACAGAGACAGAGACAGACACAGAGACTGAGACGGAGACAGAGACAGAGGGAGAGACAGCGACAGAGACTGAGACAGAGACAGAGACCGAGACAGGGACAGAGAGAGAGACAGAGACAGAGACAGAGACAGAGACAGAGACAGACACAGAGACTGAGACGGAGACAGAGACAGAGGGAGAGACAGCGACAGAGACTGAGACAGAGACAGAGACCGAGACAGGGACAGAGAGAGAGACAGAGACAGAGACAGAGACAGAGGCAGAGACAGATATAGAGACAGAGACGGAGACAGAGACAGAGACAGAGACTGAGACTGAGACTGAGACTGAGACGGAGACAGCGGCAGAGACAGAGACGGAGACAGAGACAGAGACAAGGACCGAGACAGAGACAGAGACGGAGACAGAGGCAAAGACAGAGCCAGGGACAGAGTCGGAGACAGAGACAGAGGGAGAGACAGCGACAGAGACAGAGACAGAGACAGGGACAGAGACAGAGACAGAGACAGAGACAGAGACAGAGACAGACACAGAGACTGAGACGGAGACAGAGACAGAGGGAGAGACAGCGACAGAGACTGAGACAGAGACAGAGACAGAGACAGAGACAGAGAGAGAGACAGAGACAGAGGCAGAGACAGATATAGAGACAGAGACAGAAACCGAGACAGGGACAGAGACAGAGACAGAGAGAGAGACAGAGACAGAGGCAGAGACAGAGATAGAGACAGAGACGGAGACAGAGACAGAGACAGAGACTGAGACAGAGACAGAGACAGAGACGGAGACAAAGACCGAGACAGAGACAGAGACGGAGACAGAGGCAGAGACAGAGCCAGGGACAGAGACAGAGACAGAGACAGAGACAGAGACAGAGACAGAGACAGAGACAGAGACAGAGACAGAGACAGAGACAGAGACAGAGACAGAGACAGAGACGGAGACAAAGACCGAGACAGAGACAGAGACGGAGACAGAGGCAGAGACAGAGCCAGGGACTGAGACTGAGACAGAGACAGCGGCAGAGACAGAGACAGAGACAGAGACAGAGACAGAGACAGAGACAGAGACAGAGACAGAGACAGAGACAGAGACAGACACAGGGACTGAGACGGAGACAGAGACAGAGGGAGAGACAGCGACAGAGACTGAGACAGAGACAGAGACCGAGACAGGGACAGAGAGAGAGACAGAGACAGAGACAGAGGCAGAGGCAGAGACAGATATAGAGACAGAGACGGAGACAGAGACAGAGACAGAGACTGAGACTGAGACAGAGACAGCGGCAGAGACAGAGACGGAGACAGAGACAGAGACAAGGACCGAGACAGAGACAGAGACGGAGACAGAGGCAAAGACAGAGCCAGGGACAGAGTCGGAGACAGAGACAGAGGGAGAGACAGCGACAGAGACAGAGACAGAGACAGGGACAGCGACAGAGACAGAGACAGAGACAGGGACAGAGACAGAGACAGAGACAGAAACAGAGACAGAGACAGACACAGAGACTGAGACGGAGACAGAGACAGAGGGAGAGACAGCGACAGAGACTGAGACAGAGACAGAGACAGAGACAGAGACAGAGAGAGAGACAGAGACAGAGGCAGAGACAGATATAGAGACAGAGACAGAAACCGAGACAGGGACAGAGACAGAGACAGAGAGAGAGACAGAGACAGAGGCAGAGACAGAGATAGAGACAGAGACGGAGACAGAGACAGAGACAGAGACTGAGACAGAGACAGAGACAGAGACGGAGACAAAGACCGAGACAGAGACAGAGACGGAGACAGAGGCAGAGACAGAGCCAGGGACAGAGACAGAGACAGAGACAGAGACAGAGACAGAGACAGAGACAGAGACAGAGACAGAGACAGAGACGGAGACAGAGACAGAGACAGAGCCAGGGACAGAGACAGAGACAGAGACAGTGGGAGAGACAGCGACAGATACAGAGACAGAGACGGAGACGGAGACAGAGACAGAGACAGAGACAGAGACAGAGACAGAGACAGAGACAGAGACAGAGACAGACACAGAGACAGAGACAGAGACAGAAACAGAGACAGAGACAGAGACGGAGACAGAGACAGAGACAGAGCCAGGGACAGAGACAGAGACAGAGACAGTGGGAGAGACAGCGACAGATACAGAGACAGAGACGGAGACGGAGACAGAGACAGAGACAGAGACAGAGACAGAGACAGAGACAAAGACCGAGAAAGAGACAGAGACGGAGACAGGGGCAGAGACAGAGCCAGGGACTGAGACTGAGACAGAGACAGCGGCAGAGACAGAGACGGACACAGAGACAGAGACACAGACAGAGACAGAGACAGAGACTGAGACAGAGACAGAGACAGAGACAGAGACAGAGACAGAGACAGAGACAGAGACAGAGACAGAGACAGAGACAGAGACAGAGACAGATGCATAGACAGAGACGGAGATAGAGACAGCGACAGGGCCAGGGAGAGGGACGGGGCAGAGACAGAGGCAGAGACAGAGACAGAGACAGAGACAGAGGCAGAGACAGAAACACAGACAGAGACAGATACGGGGACAGAGACAGAGGCAGAGACAGAGACAGAGACAGAGACAGAGACGGAGACAAAGACCGAGACAGAGACAGAGACGGAGACAGAGGCAGAGACAGAGCCAGGGACAGACACGGAGACAGGGACAGAGGGAGAGACAGCGACAGAGACAGAGACAGAGGCAGAGGCAGAGGCAGTGTCTCAGGCAGAGACAGAGACAGAGACAGAGACAGAGACGGAGACAAAGACCGAGACAGAGGCAGAGACACAGACACAGACAGAGACACAGACAGAGACAGAGACAGAGACAGAGACAGAGACAGAGACAGAGACAGAGGCAGAGACAGAGCCAGGGACAGACACGGAGACAGGGACAGAGGGAGAGACAGCGGCAGAGACAGAGACAGAGGCAGAGGCAGAGGCAGAAGAAGAGTCTCAGACAGAGACAGAGACAGAGACGGAGACAAAGACCGAGACAGAGGCAGAGACACAGACACAGACAGAGACACAGACAGAGACAGAGACAGAGACAGAGACAGAGACAGAGACAGAGACAGTGACAGAGACAGAGACAGAGACAGAGACAGAGACAGAGACAGAGACAGAGACAGAGACAGAGACAGAGACAGAGACAGAGACGGAGACAAAGACCGAGACAGAGACAGAGACGGAGACAGAGGCAGAGACAGAGACAGAGACAGAGACAGAGACAGAGACAGAGACAGAGACAGAGACAGAGACAGAGACAGAGACAGAAACAGAGACAGAGACAGAGACGGAGACAGACACAGAGACTGAGACGGAGACAGAGACAGAGGGAGAGACAGCGACAGAGACTGAGACAGAGACAGAGACGGAGACAGGGACAGAGAGAGAGACAGAGACAGAGACAGAGGCAGAGACAGAAACAGAGACAGAGACAGATACGGGGACAGAGACAGAGGCAGAGACAGAGACAGAGACAGAGACGGACACAGAGACAGAGACGGGGACAGAGACAGAGACACAGACAGAGACAGAGACAGAGACAGAGACAGAGACAGAGACAGAGACAGAGACAGAGACAGAGACAGAGACGGAGACAGAGGCAGAGACAGAGCCAGGGACAGAGACAGAGACAGAGACAGAGACGGAGACAGGGGCAGAGACAGAGCCAGGGACTGAGACTGAGACAGAGACAGCGGCAGAGACAGAGACGGACACAGAGACAGAGACACAGACAGAGACAGAGACAGAGACTGAGACAGAGACAGAGACAGAGACAGAGACAGAGACAGAGACAGAGACAGAGACAGAGACAGAGACAGAGACAGAGACAGAGACAGAGACAGAGACAGAGACAGAGACAGAGACAGAGACAGAGACAGATGCATAGACAGAGACGGAGACAGAGACAGCGACAGGGCCAGGGAGAGGGACGGGGCAGAGACAGAGGCAGAGACAGAGACAGAGACAGAGACAGAGGCAGAGACAGAAACAGAGACAGAGACAGATACGGGGACAGAGACAGAGGCAGAGACAGAGACAGAGACAGAGACAGAGACGGAGACAAAGACCGAGACAGAGACAGAGACGGAGACAGAGGCAGAGATAGTGCCAGGGACACACACGGAGACAGGGACAGAGGGAGAGACAGCGACAGAGACAGAGACAGAGGCAGAGGCAGAGGCAGAGTCTCAGACAGAGACAGAGACAGAAACAGAGACAGAGACAGAGACAGAGACAGAGACAGAAACAGAGACAGAGACAGAGACGGAGACAAAGACCGAGAAAGAGACAGAGATGGAGACAGGGGCAGAGACAGAGCCAGGGACTGAGACTGAGACAGAGACAGCGGCAGAGACAGAGACGGACACAGAGACAGAGACACAGACAGAGACAGAGACAGAGACTGAGACAGAGACAGATACAGAGACAGAGACAGAGACAGAGACAGAGACAGAGACAGAGACAGGGACAGAGACAGACACAGAGACAGAGACAGAGACAGAGACAGAGAAAGAGACAGAGACAGATACAGAGACAGAGACAGAGACAGAGACAGAGACAGAGACAGAGACAGAGACAGAGACAGAGACAGAGACAAAGACAGAGACAGAGACAGAGACAGAGAAAGAGACAGAGACAGAGACAGATACAGAGACAGAGACAGAGGCAGAGACATAGACAGAGACAGAGACAGAGACGGAGACAGAGACAGACACAGAGATAGAGACAGAGACAGGCACATAGAGAGAGACAGGGACAGGCACAGGGACAGGGATAGCGACAGACACAGAGACAGAGAGACAGGAGGCAAAGACGGAGATAGACGGCCAGGAGACAAAAACGGAGAAAAAGACTGGGACAGAGACCGTGACCGAGACAGGGATAGAGACAGAGACAGAGACAGAGACAGAGACAGAGGCAGAGACAGAGGCAGAGACAGAGACAGAGACAGAGACAGAGACAGAGGGGTAATAGACAACGACGGATACAGAGACAGTGACTGAGACGGAGGCAAAGACAGAGACAGAGACAGAGACGGAGACAGAGACAGACACAGAGACAGAGACAGAGACAGAGACAGAGACAGAGACAGAGACAGAGACAGAGACAGAGACAGAGACAGAGACAGAGACAGATACAGAGACAGAGACAGAGACAGAGACAGAGACAGAGACAGAGACAGAGACAGAGTGAGAGACAGATACAGAGACAGGGACAGAGACAGAGACAGAGACAGAGACAGAGACATAGACAGAGACAGAGACAGAGACAGAGACAGAGACAGAGACAGAGACAGAGACAGAGACAGAGACAGAGACAGAGACAGAGAGAGAGACAGTAGACAAAGACGGAGATATAGGGGCAGGAGACAAACACTGGGAAAAAGACGGGGACAGTGACCGTGACCGAGACAGAGATAGAGACAGAGACAGAAACAGAGACAGAGACAGAGACAACGACGCAGACGGAGACAGTGACTGAGACAGAGACAGAGACAGAGACAGAGACAGAGACAGAGACAGAGGCAGAGAAAGAGACAGAGACAGATACAGAGACAGAGACAGAGGCAGAGACATAGACAGAGACAGAGACAGAGACGGAGACAGAGACAGACACAGAGATAGAGACAGAGACAGGCACATAGAGAGAGACAGGGACAGGCACAGGGACAGGGATAGCGACAGACACAGAGACAGAGAGACAGGAGGCAAAGACGGAGATAGACGGCCAGGAGACAAAAACGGAGAAAAAGACTGGGACAGAGACCGTGACCGAGACAGGGATAGAGACAGAGGCAGAGACAGAGACAGAGACAGAGGCAGAGACAGAGGCAGAGACAGAGACAGAGACGGAGGGGTAAGAGACAACGACGGAGACAGAGACAGTGACTGAGACGGAGGCAAAAGCAGAGACAGAGACAGAGACAGAGACAGAGACAGAGACAGAGACAGAGACAGAGACAGAGACAGAGACAGAGACAGAAACAGAGACAGAGACAGAGACGGAGGGGTAAGAGACAACGACGGATACAGAGACAGTGACTGAGACGGAGGCAAAGACAGAGACAGAGACAGAGACGGAGACAGAGACAGACACAGAGACAGAGACAGAGACAGAGACAGAGACAGAGACAGAGACAGAGACAGAGAAAGAGACAGAGACAGAGACAGAGAGAGAGACAGATACAGAGACAGGGACAGAGACAGAGACAGAGACAGAGACAGAGACAGAGACAGAGACAGAGACAGAGACAGAGGCAGAGACAGAGACAGAGACAGAGACAGAGACGGAGACAAAGACCGAGACAGAGACAGAGACGGAGACAGAGGCAGAGATAGAGCCAGGGACACACACGGAGACAGGGACAGAGGGAGAGACAGCGACAGAGACAGAGACAGAGGCAGAGGCAGAGGCAGTGTCTCAGACAGAGACAGAGACAGAGACAGAGACAGAGACGGAGACAAAGACCGAGACAGAGGCAGAGACACAGACACAGACAGAGACACAGACAGAGACAGAGACAGAGACAGAGACAGAGACAGAGACAGAGACAGAGGCAGAGACAGAGCCAGGGACAGACACGGAGACAGGGACAGAGGGAGAGACAGCGGCAGAGACAGAGACAGAGGCAGAGGCAGAGGCAGAAGAAGAGTCTCAGACAGAGACAGAGACAGAGACGGAGACAAAGACCGAGACAGAGGCAGAGACACAGACACAGACAGAGACACAAACAGAGACAGAGTCAGAGACAGAGACAGAGACAGAGACAGAGACAGAGACAGAGACAGAGAGAGAGACAGAGACAGAGACAGGGACAGAGACAGAGACAGAGACAGAGACAGAGACAGGGACAGAGACAGAGACAGAGACAGAGACAGAGACAGAGACAGAGACAGAGACAGAGACAGAGACAGAGACAAAGACCGGGACAGAGACAGAGACGGAGACAGAGGCAGAGACAGAGCCAGGGACTGAGACTGAGACAGAGACAGCGGCAGAGACAGAGACAGAGACAGAGACAGAGACACAGACAGAGACAAGGACAGAGACAGAGACAGAGACAGAGACAGAGACAGAGACAGACACAGAGACTGAGACGGAGACAGAGACAGAGGGAGAGACAGCGACAGAGACTGAGACAGAGACAGAGACAGAGACAGAGACAGAGACAGGGACAGAGACAGAGCCAGGGACAGAGACAGAGACAGAGACAGAGGGAGAGACAGCGACAGAGGCAGAGACAGAGACGGAGACAGAGACAGAGACAGAGACAGATGCAGAGACAGAGAAAGAGATAGAGACAGAGACAGAGACAGAGACAGAGACGGAGACGGAGACAGAGACAGAGACAGAGACAGAGACGGAGACAAAGACCGAGAAAGAGACAGAGACGGAGACAGGGGCAGAGACAGAGCCAGGGACTGAGACTGAGACAGAGACAGCGGCAGAGACAGAGACGGACACAGAGACAGAGACACAGACAGAGACAGAGACAGAGACTGAGACAGAGACAGAGACAGAGACAGAGACAGAGACAGAGACAGAGACAGAGACAGAGACAGAGACAGAGACAGAGACAGAGACAGAGACAGAGACAGAGACAGAGACAGAGACAGAGACAGAGACAGAGACAGATGCATAGACAGAGACGGAGACAGAGACAGCGACAGGGCCAGGGAGAGGGACGGGGCAGAGACAGAGGCAGAGACAGAGACAGAGACAGAGACAGAGGCAGAGACAGAAACAGAGACAGAGACAGATACGGGGACAGAGACAGAGGCAGAGACAGAGACAGAGACAGAGACAGAGACGGAGACAAAGACCGAGACAGAGACACAGACGGAGACAGAGGCAGAGATAGAGCCAGGGACACACACGGAGACAGGGACAGAGGGAGAGACAGCGACAGAGACAGAGACAGAGGCAGAGGCAGAGGCAGAGTCTCAGACAGAGACAGAGACAGAGACAGAGACAGAGACGGAGACAAAGACCGAGACAGAGGCAGAGACACAGACACAGACAGAGACACAGACAGAGACAGAGACAGAGACAGAGACAGAGACAGAGACAGAGACAGTGACAGAGACAGAGACAGAGACAGAGACAGAGACAGAGACAGAGACAGAGACAGAGACAGAGACAGAGACAGAGACAGAGACAGAGACAGAGACAGAGACAGAGACAGAAACAGAGACAGAGACAGAGACGGAGACAGACACAGAGACTGAGATGGAGACAGAGACAGAGGGAGAGACAGCGACAGATACTGAGACAGAGACAGAGACGGAGACAGGGACAGAGAGAGAGACAGAGACAGAGACAGAGGCAGAGACAGGAACAGAGACAGAGACAGATACGGGGACAGAGACAGAGGCAGAGACAGAGACAGAGACAGAGACGGACACAGAGACAGAGACGGGGACAGAGACAGAGACACAGACAGAGACAGAGACAGAGACAGAGACAGAGACAGAGACAGAGACAGAGACAGAGACAGAGACAGAGACAGAGACAGAGACAGAGACAGAGACAGAGACAGAGACGGAGACAGAGGCAGAGACAGAGCCAGGGACAGAGACAGAGACAGAGACAGAGACGGAGACAGGGGCAGAGACAGAGCCAGGGACTGAGACTGAGACAGAGACAGCGGCAGAGACAGAGACGGACACAGAGACAGAGACACAGACAGAGACAGAGACAGAGACTGAGACAGAGACAGAGACAGAGACAGAGACAGAGACAGAGACAGAGACAGAGACAGAGACAGAGACAGAGACAGAGACAGAGACAGAGACAGAGACAGAGACAGAGACAGAGACAGATGCATAGACAGAGACGGAGACAGAGACAGCGACAGGGCCAGGGAGAGGGACGGGGCAGAGACAGAGGCAGAGACAGAGACAGAGACAGAGACAGAGGCAGAGACAGAAACAGAGACAGAGACAGATACGGGGACAGAGACAGAGGCAGAGACAGAGACAGAGACAGAGACAGAGACGGAGACAAAGACCGAGACAGAGACAGAGACGGAGACAGAGGCAGAGATAGAGCCAGGGACACACACGGAGACAGGGACAGAGGGAGAGACAGCGACAGAGACAGAGACAGAGGCAGAGGCAGAGGCAGAGTCTCAGACAGAGACAGAGACAGAGACAGAGACGGAGACAAAGACCGAGACAGAGGCAGAGACACAGACACAGACAGAGACACAGACAGAGACAGAGACAGAGACAGAGACAGAGACAGAGACAGAGACAGAGACAGAGACAGTGACAGAGACAGAGACAGAGACAGAGACAGAGACGGAGACAAAGACCGAGACAGAGACAGAGACGGAGACAGAGGCAGAGACAGAGACAGAGACAGAGACAGAGACAGAGACAGAGACAGAGACAGTGACAGAGACAGAGACAGAGACAGAGACAGAGACGGAGACAAAGACCGAGACAGAGACAGAGACGGAGACAGAGGCAGAGACAGAGACAGAGACAGAGACAGAGACAGAGACAGAGACGGAGACAAAGACCGAGACAGAGACAGAGACGGAGACAGAGGCAGAGACAGAGACAGAGACAGAGACAGAGACAGAGACAGAGACAGAGACAGTGACAGAGACAGAGACAGAGACAGAGACAGAGACGGAGACAAAGACCGAGACAGCGACAGAGACTGAGACAGAGACAGAGACAGAGACAGAGACAGAGACAGAGACAGAGACAGAGACAGAGACAGAGACAGAGACAGAGACAGAGACAGAGACAGAGACAGATGCATAGACAGAGACGGAGACAGAGACAGCGACAGGGCCAGGGAGAGGGACGGGGCAGAGACAGAGGCAGAGACAGAGACAGAGACAGAGACAGAGGCAGAGACAGAAACAGAGACAGAGACAGATACGGGGACAGAGACAGAGGCAGAGACAGAGACAGAGACAGAGACAGAGACGGAGACAAAGACCGAGACAGAGACACAGACGGAGACAGAGGCAGAGATAGAGCCAGGGACACACACGGAGACAGGGACAGAGGGAGAGACAGCGACAGAGACAGAGACAGAGGCAGAGGCAGAGGCAGAGTCTCAGACAGAGACAGAGACAGAGACAGAGACAGAGACGGAGACAAAGACCGAGACAGAGGCAGAGACACAGACACAGACAGAGACACAGACAGAGACAGAGACAGAGACAGAGACAGAGACAGAGACAGAGACAGTGACAGAGACAGAGACAGAGACAGAGACAGAGACAGAGACAGAGACAGAGACAGAGACAGAGACAGAGACAGAGACAGAGACAGAGACAGAGACAGAGACAGAGACAGAGACAGAGACAGAGACAGAGACAGAAACAGAGACAGAGACAGAGACGGAGACAGACACAGAGACTGAGATGGAGACAGAGACAGAGGGAGAGACAGCGACAGATACTGAGACAGAGACAGAGACGGAGACAGGGACAGAGAGAGAGACAGAGACAGAGACAGAGGCAGAGACAGGAACAGAGACAGAGACAGATACGGGGACAGAGACAGAGGCAGAGACAGAGACAGAGACAGAGACGGACACAGAGACAGAGACGGGGACAGAGACAGAGACACAGACAGAGACAGAGACAGAGACAGAGACAGAGACAGAGACAGAGACAGAGACAGAGACAGAGACAGAGACAGAGACAGAGACAGAGACAGAGACAGAGACAGAGACGGAGACAGAGGCAGAGACAGAGCCAGGGACAGAGACAGAGACAGAGACAGAGACGGAGACAGGGGCAGAGACAGAGCCAGGGACTGAGACTGAGACAGAGACAGCGGCAGAGACAGAGACGGACACAGAGACAGAGACACAGACAGAGACAGAGACAGAGACTGAGACAGAGACAGAGACAGAGACAGAGACAGAGACAGAGACAGAGACAGAGACAGAGACAGAGACAGAGACAGAGACAGAGACAGAGACAGAGACAGAGACAGAGACAGATGCATAGACAGAGACGGAGACAGAGACAGCGACAGGGCCAGGGAGAGGGACGGGGCAGAGACAGAGGCAGAGACAGAGACAGAGACAGAGACAGAGGCAGAGACAGAAACAGAGACAGAGACAGATACGGGGACAGAGACAGAGGCAGAGACAGAGACAGAGACAGAGACAGAGACGGAGACAAAGACCGAGACAGAGACAGAGACGGAGACAGAGGCAGAGATAGAGCCAGGGACACACACGGAGACAGGGACAGAGGGAGAGACAGCGACAGAGACAGAGACAGAGGCAGAGGCAGAGGCAGAGTCTCAGACAGAGACAGAGACAGAGACAGAGACGGAGACAAAGACCGAGACAGAGGCAGAGACACAGACACAGACAGAGACACAGACAGAGACAGAGACAGAGACAGAGACAGAGACAGAGACAGAGACAGAGACAGAGACAGTGACAGAGACAGAGACAGAGACAGAGACAGAGACGGAGACAAAGACCGAGACAGAGACAGAGACGGAGACAGAGGCAGAGACAGAGACAGAGACAGAGACAGAGACAGAGACAGAGACAGAGACAGTGACAGAGACAGAGACAGAGACAGAGACAGAGACGGAGACAAAGACCGAGACAGAGACAGAGACGGAGACAGAGGCAGAGACAGAGACAGAGACAGAGACAGAGACAGAGACAGAGACAGAGACAGAGAAAGAAACAGAGACAGAGACAGAGACGGAGACAGACACAGAGACTGAGACGGAGACAGAGACAGAGGGAGAGACAGCGACAGAGACTGAGACAGAGACAGAGACGGAGACAGGGACAGAGAGAGAGACAGAGACAGAGACAGAGGCAGAGACAGAAACAGAGACAGAGACAGATACGGGGACAGAGACAGAGGCAGAGACAGAGACAGAGACAGAGACGGACACAGAGACAGAGACGGGGACAGAGACAGAGACACAGACAGAGACAGAGACAGAGACAGAGACAGAGACAGAGACAGAGACAGAGACTGAGACAGAGACAGAGATAGAGACGGAGACAGAGGCAGAGACAGAGCCAGGGACAGAGACAGAGACAGAGACAGAGACAGAGACAGAGACAGAGACAGAGACAGAGACAGAGACAGAGACAGAGACAGAGACAGAGACAGAGACAGAGACAGAGACAGAGACAGAGACAGAGACAGAGACAGAGACAGAGACAGAGACAGAGACAGAGACAGAAACAGAGACAGAGACAGAGACGGAGACAAAGACCGAGAAAGAGACAGAGATGGAGACAGGGGCAGAGACAGAGCCAGGGACTGAGACTGAGACAGAGACAGCGGCAGAGACAGAGACGGACACAGAGACAGAGACACAGACAGAGACAGAGACAGAGACTGAGACAGAGACAGATACAGAGACAGAGACAGAGACAGAGACAGAGACAGAGACAGAGACAGGGACAGAGACAGACACAGAGACAGAGACAGAGACAGAGACAGAGAAAGAGACAGAGACAGATACAGAGACAGAGACAGAGACAGAGACAGAGGCAGAGACAGAAACAGAGACAGAGACAGATACGGGGACAGAGACAGAGGCAGAGACAGAGACAGAGACAGAGACAGAGACAGAGACAGAGACAGAGACGGAGACAAAGACCGAGACAGAGACAGAGACGGAGACAGAGGCAGAGACAGAGCCAGGGACAGAGACAGAGACAGACACAGAGATGGAGACAGAGACAGAGACAGAGACAGAGAGAGAGACAGTAGACAAAGACGGAGATATAGGGGCAGGAGACAAACACTGGGAAAAAGACGGGGACAGTGACCGTGACCGAGACAGAGATAGAGACAGAGACAGAAACGGAGACAGAGACAGAGACAACGACGCAGACGGAGACAGTGACTGAGACAGAGACAGAGACAGAGACAGAGACAGAGACAGAGACAGAGGCAGAGAAAGAGACAGAGACAGATACAGAGACAGAGACAGAGGCAGAGACATAGACAGAGACAGAGACAGAGACGGAGACAGAGACAGACACAGAGATAGAGACAGAGACAGACACATAGAGAGAGACAGGGACAGGCACAGGGACAGGGATAGCGACAGACACAGAGACAGAGAGACAGGAGGCAAAGACGGAGATAGACGGCCAGGAGACAAAAACGGAGAAAAAGACTGGGACAGAGACCGTGACCGAGACAGGGATAGAGACAGAGGCAGAGACAGAGACAGAGACAGAGGCAGAGACAGAGGCAGAGACAGAGACAGAGACGGAGGGGTAAGAGACAACGACGGAGACAGAGACAGTGACTGAGACGGAGGCAAAAGCAGAGACAGAGACAGAGACAGAGACAGAGACAGAGACAGAGACAGAGACAGAGACAGAGACAGAGACAGAGACAGAGACAGAGAGAGAGACAGGGACAGAGACAGAGACAGAGACAGAGACAGAGACAGAGACAGAAACAGAGACAGAGACAGAGATGGAGGGGTAAGAGACAACGACGGATACAGAGACAGTGACTGAGACGGAGGCAAAGACAGAGACAGAGACAGAGACGGAGACAGAGACAGACACAGAGACAGAGACAGAGACAGAGACAGAGACAGAGACAGAGACAGAGACAGAGACAGAGACAGAGACAGAGACAGAGAGAGAGACAGATACAGAGACAGGGACAGAGACAGAGACAGAGACAGAGACAGAGACAGAGACAGAGACAGAGACAGAGACAGAGACAGAGACAGAGACAGAGACAGAGACAGAG
>CAMAOD020000275.1:312500-375000 GCA_945859595.2 Megachile willughbiella
GACAGAGACAGAGACAGAGACAGAGACAGAGACAGAGACAGAGACAGAGACAGAGACAGAGACAGAGACAGAGACAGAGACGGAGACAAAGACCGAGACAGAGACAGAGACGGAGACAGAGGCAGAGACAGAGACAGAGACAGAGACAGAGACAGAGACAGAGACAGAGACAGAGACAGAGACAGAGACAGAGACAGAGACAGAAACAGAGACAGAGACAGAGACGGAGACAGACACAGAGACTGAGACGGAGACAGAGACAGAGGGAGAGACAGCGACAGAGACTGAGACAGAGACAGAGACGGAGACAGGGACAGAGAGAGAGACAGAGACAGAGACAGAGGCAGAGACAGAAACAGAGACAGAGACAGATACGGGGACAGAGACAGAGGCAGAGACAGAGACAGAGACAGAGACGGACACAGAGACAGAGACGGGGACAGAGACAGAGACACAGACAGAGACAGAGACAGAGACAGAGACAGAGACAGAGACAGAGACAGAGACAGAGACAGAGACAGAGACAGAGACAGAGACAGAGACGGAGACAGAGGCAGAGACAGAGCCAGGGACAGAGACAGAGACAGAGACAGAGACGGAGACAGGGGCAGAGACAGAGCCAGGGACTGAGACTGAGACAGAGACAGCGGCAGAGACAGAGACGGACACAGAGACAGAGACACAGACAGAGACAGAGACAGAGACTGAGACAGAGACAGAGACAGAGACAGAGACAGAGACAGAGACAGAGACAGAGACAGAGACAGAGACAGAGACAGAGACAGATGCATAGACAGAGACGGAGACAGAGACAGCGACAGGGCCAGGGAGAGGGACGGGGCAGAGACAGAGGCAGAGACAGAGACAGAGACAGAGACAGAGACAGAGGCAGAGACAGAAACAGAGACAGAGACAGATACGGGGACAGAGACAGAGGCAGAGACAGAGACAGAGACAGAGACAGAGACGGAGACAAAGACCGAGACAGAGACAGAGACGGAGACAGAGGCAGAGATAGAGCCAGGGACACACACGGAGACAGGGACAGAGGGAGAGACAGCGACAGAGACAGAGACAGAGGCAGAGGCAGAGGCAGAGTCTCAGACAGAGACAGAGACAGAGACAGAGACGGAGACAAAGACCGAGACAGAGGCAGAGACACAGACACAGACAGAGACACAGACAGAGACAGAGACAGAGACAGAGACAGAGACAGAGACAGAGACAGAGACAGAGACGGAGACAGACACAGAGACTGAGACGGAGACAGAGACAGAGGGAGAGACAGCGACAGAGACTGAGACAGAGACAGAGACGGAGACAGGGACAGAGAGAGAGACAGAGACAGAGACAGAGGCAGAGACAGAAACAGAGACAGAGACAGATACGGGGACAGAGACAGAGGCAGAGACAGAGACAGAGACAGAGACGGACACAGAGACAGAGACGGGGACAGAGACAGAGACACAGACAGAGACAGAGACAGAGACAGAGACAGAGACAGAGACAGAGACAGAGACAGAGACTGAGACAGAGACAGAGATAGAGACGGAGACAGAGGCAGAGACAGAGCCAGGGACAGAGACAGAGACAGAGACAGAGACAGAGACAGAGACAGAGACAGAGACAGAGACAGAGACAGAGACAGAGACAGAGACAGAGACAGAGACAGAGACAGAGACAGAGACAGAGACAGAGACAGAGACAGAGACAGAGACAGAGACAGAGACAGAGACAGAGACAGAGACAGAGACAGAGACAGAGACAGAAACAGAGACAGAGACAGAGACGGAGACAAAGACCGAGAAAGAGACAGAGATGGAGACAGGGGCAGAGACAGAGCCAGGGACTGAGACTGAGACAGAGACAGCGGCAGAGACAGAGACGGACACAGAGACAGAGACACAGACAGAGACAGAGACAGAGACTGAGACAGAGACAGATACAGAGACAGAGACAGAGACAGAGACAGAGACAGAGACAGAGACAGGGACAGAGACAGACACAGAGACAGAGACAGAGACAGAGACAGAGAAAGAGACAGAGACAGATACAGAGACAGAGACAGAGACAGAGACAGAGACAGAGACAGAGACAGAGACAGAGACAGAGACAGAGACAAAGACAGAGACAGAGACAGAGACAGAGAAAGAGACAGAGACAGATACAGAGACAGAGACAGAGGCAGAGACATAGACAGAGACAGAGACAGAGACGGAGACAGAGACAGACACAGAGATAGAGACAGAGACAGGCACATAGAGAGAGACAGGGACAGGCACAGGGACAGGGATAGCGACAGACACAGAGACAGAGAGACAGGAGGCAAAGACGGAGATAGACGGCCAGGAGACAAAAACGGAGAAAAAGACTGGGACAGAGACCGTGACCGAGACAGGGATAGAGACAGAGACAGAGACAGAGACAGAGACAGAGGCAGAGACAGAGGCAGAGACAGAGACAGAGACAGAGACAGAGACAGAGGGGTAATAGACAACGACGGATACAGAGACAGTGACTGAGACGGAGGCAAAGACAGAGACAGAGACAGAGACGGAGACAGAGACAGACACAGAGACAGAGACAGAGACAGAGACAGAGACAGAGACAGAGACAGAGACAGAGACAGAGACAGAGACAGAGACAGAGACAGAGACAGAGACAGATACAGAGACAGAGACAGAGACAGAGACAGAGACAGAGACAGAGACAGAGACAGAGTGAGAGACAGATACAGAGACAGGGACAGAGACAGAGACAGAGACAGAGACAGAGACATAGACAGAGACAGAGACAGAGACAGAGACAGAGACAGAGACAGAGACAGAGACAGAGACAGAGACAGAGACAGAGACAGAGACAGAGACAGAGACAGAGACAGAGACAGAGACAGACACAGAGATGGAGACAGAGACAGAGACAGAGACAGAGAGAGAGACAGTAGACAAAGACGGAGATATAGGGGCAGGAGACAAACACTGGGAAAAAGACGGGGACAGTGACCGTGACCGAGACAGAGATAGAGACAGAGACAGAGAGAGAGACAGAGACAGAGGGAGAGACAGCGACAGAGACTGAGACAGAGACAGAAACAGAGACAGAGACAGAGACGGAGACAGAGACAGAGACAGAGCCAGGGACAGAGACAGAGACAGAGACAGTGGGAGAGACAGCGACAGATACAGAGACAGAGACGGAGACGGAGACAGAGACAGAGACAGAGACAGAGACAGAGACAGAGACAAAGACCGAGAAAGAGACAGAGACAGAGACGGAGACAAAGACCGAGACAGAGACAGAGACGGAGACAGAGGCAGAGACAGAGCCAGGGACAGACACGGAGACAGGGACAGAGGGAGAGACAGCGACAGAGACAGAGACAGAGGCAGAGGCAGAGGCAGTGTCTCAGACAGAGACAGAGACAGAGACAGAGACAGAGACGGAGACAAAGACCGAGACAGAGGCAGAGACACAGACACAGACAGAGACACAGACAGAGACAGAGACAGAGACAGAGACAGAGACAGAGACAGAGACAGAGACAGAGGCAGAGACAGAGCCAGGGACAGACACGGAGACAGGGACAGAGGGAGAGACAGCGACAGAGACAGAGACAGAGGCAGAGGCAGAGGCAGAAGAAGAGTCTCAGACAGAGACAGAGACAGAGACGGAGACAAAGACCGAGACAGAGGCAGAGACACAGACACAGACAGAGACACAAACAGAGACAGAGACAGAGACAGAGACAGAGACAGAGACAGAGACAGAGACAGAGACAGAGAGAGAGACAGAGACAGAGACAGGGACAGAGACAGAGACAGAGACAGAGACAGAGACAGGGACAGGGACAGAGACAGAGACAGAGACAGAGACAGAGACAGAGACAGAGACAGAGACAGAGACAAAGACCGGGACAGAGACAGAGACGGAGACAGAGGCAGAGACAGAGCCAGGGACTGAGACTGAGACAGAGACAGCGGCAGAGACAGAGACAGAGACAGAGACAGAGACACAGACAGAGACAAGGACAGAGACAGAGACAGAGACAGAGACAGAGACAGAGACAGACACAGAGACTGAGACGGAGACAGAGACAGAGGGAGAGACAGCGACAGAGACTGAGACAGAGACAGAGACAGAGACAGAGACAGAGACAGGGACAGAGACAGAGCCACGGACAGAGACAGAGACAGAGACAGAGGGAGAGACAGCGACAGAGGCAGAGACAGAGACGGAGACAGAGACAGAGACAGAGACAGATGCAGAGACAGAGAAAGAGATAGAGACAGAGACAGAGACAGAGACAGAGACGGAGACGGAGACAGAGACAGAGACAGAGACAGAGACGGAGACAAAGACCGAGAAAGAGACAGAGACGGAGACAGGGGCAGAGACAGAGCCAGGGACTGAGACTGAGACAGAGACAGCGGCAGAGACAGAGACGGACACAGAGACAGAGACACAGACAGAGACAGAGACAGAGACTGAGACAGAGACAGAGACAGAGACAGAGACAGAGACAGAGACAGAGACAGAGACAGAGACAGAGACAGAGACAGAGACAGAGACAGAGACAGAGACAGAGACAGAGACAGAGACAGAGACAGAGACAGATGCATAGACAGAGACGGAGACAGAGACAGCGACAGGGCCAGGGAGAGGGACGGGGCAGAGACAGAGGCAGAGACAGAGACAGAGACAGAGACAGAGGCAGAGACAGAAACAGAGACAGAGACAGATACGGGGACAGAGACAGAGGCAGAGACAGAGACAGAGACAGAGACAGAGACGGAGACAAAGACCGAGACAGAGACAGAGACGGAGACAGAGGCAGAGATAGAGCCAGGGACACACACGGAGACAGGGACAGAGAGAGAGACAGCGACAGAGACAGAGACAGAGGCAGAGGCAGAGGCAGAGTCTCAGACAGAGACAGAGACAGAGACAGAGACGGAGACAAAGACCGAGACAGAGGCAGAGACACAGACACAGACAGAGACACAGACAGAGACAGAGACAGAGACAGAGACAGAGACAGAGACAGAGACAGAGACAGTGACAGAGACAGAGACAGAGACAGAGACAGAGACAGAGACAGAGACAGAGACAGAGACAGAGACAGAGACAGAGACAGAGACAGAGACGGAGACAAAGACCGAGACAGAGACAGAGACGGAGACAGAGGCAGAGACAGAGACAGAGACAGAGACAGAGACAGAGACAGAGACAGAGACAGAGACAGAGACAGAGACAGAGACAGAAACAGAGACAGAGACAGAGACGGAGACAGACACAGAGACTGAGACGGAGACAGAGACAGAGGGAGAGACAGCGACAGAGACTGAGACAGAGACAGAGACGGAGACAGGGACAGAGAGAGAGACAGAGACAGAGACAGAGGCAGAGACAGAAACAGAGACAGAGACAGATACGGGGACAGAGACAGAGGCAGAGACAGAGACAGAGACAGAGACGGACACAGAGACAGAGACGGGGACAGAGACAGAGACACAGACAGAGACAGAGACAGAGACAGAGACAGAGACAGAGACAGAGACAGAGACAGAGACAGAGACAGAGACAGAGACAGAGACAGAGACGGAGACAGAGGCAGAGACAGAGCCAGGGACAGAGACAGAGACAGAGACAGAGACGGAGACAGGGGCAGAGACAGAGCCAGGGACTGAGACTGAGACAGAGACAGCGGCAGAGACAGAGACGGACACAGAGACAGAGACACAGACAGAGACAGAGACAGAGACTGAGACAGAGACAGAGACAGAGACAGAGACAGAGACAGAGACAGAGACAGAGACAGAGACAGAGACAGAGACAGAGACAGAGACAGAGACAGATGCATAGACAGAGACGGAGACAGAGACAGCGACAGGGCCAGGGAGAGGGACGGGGCAGAGACAGAGGCAGAGACAGAGACAGAGACAGAGACAGAGACAGAGGCAGAGACAGAAACAGAGACAGAGACAGATACGGGGACAGAGACAGAGGCAGAGACAGAGACAGAGACAGAGACAGAGACGGAGACAAAGACCGAGACAGAGACAGAGACGGAGACAGAGGCAGAGATAGAGCCAGGGACACACACGGAGACAGGGACAGAGGGAGAGACAGCGACAGAGACAGAGACAGAGGCAGAGGCAGAGGCAGAGTCTCAGACAGAGACAGAGACAGAGACAGAGACGGAGACAAAGACCGAGACAGAGGCAGAGACACAGACACAGACAGAGACACAGACAGAGACAGAGACAGAGACAGAGACAGAGACAGAGACAGAGACAGAGACAGAGACGGAGACAGACACAGAGACTGAGACGGAGACAGAGACAGAGGGAGAGACAGCGACAGAGACTGAGACAGAGACAGAGACGGAGACAGGGACAGAGAGAGAGACAGAGACAGAGACAGAGGCAGAGACAGAAACAGAGACAGAGACAGATACGGGGACAGAGACAGAGGCAGAGACAGAGACAGAGACAGAGACGGACACAGAGACAGAGACGGGGACAGAGACAGAGACACAGACAGAGACAGAGACAGAGACAGAGACAGAGACAGAGACAGAGACAGAGACAGAGACTGAGACAGAGACAGAGATAGAGACGGAGACAGAGGCAGAGACAGAGCCAGGGACAGAGACAGAGACAGAGACAGAGACAGAGACAGAGACAGAGACAGAGACAGAGACAGAGACAGAGACAGAGACAGAGACAGAGACAGAGACAGAGACAGAGACAGAGACAGAGACAGAGACAGAGACAGAGACAGAGACAGAGACAGAGACAGAAACAGAGACAGAGACAGAGACGGAGACAAAGACCGAGAAAGAGACAGAGATGGAGACAGGGGCAGAGACAGAGCCAGGGACTGAGACTGAGACAGAGACAGCGGCAGAGACAGGGACGGACACAGAGACAGAGACACAGACAGAGACAGAGACAGAGACTGAGACAGAGACAGATACAGAGACAGAGACAGAGACAGAGACAGAGACAGAGACAGAGACAGGGACAGAGACAGACACAGAGACAGAGACAGAGACAGAGACAGAGAAAGAGACAGAGACAGATACAGAGACAGAGACAGAGACAGAGACAGAGACAGAGACAGAGACAGAGACAGAGACAGAGACAGAGACAAAGACAGAGACAGAGACAGAGACAGAGAAAGAGACAGAGACAGATACAGAGACAGAGACAGAGGCAGAGACATAGACAGAGACAGAGACAGAGACGGAGACAGAGACAGACACAGAGATAGAGACAGAGACAGGCACATAGAGAGAGACAGGGACAGGCACAGGGACAGGGATAGCGACAGACACAGAGACAGAGAGACAGGAGGCAAAGACGGAGATAGACGGCCAGGAGACAAAAACGGAGAAAAAGACTGGGACAGAGACCGTGACCGAGACAGGGATAGAGACAGAGACAGAGACAGAGACAGAGACAGAGGCAGAGACAGAGGCAGAGACAGAGACAGAGACAGAGACAGAGACAGAGGGGTAATAGACAACGACGGATACAGAGACAGTGACTGAGACGGAGGCAAAGACAGAGACAGAGACAGAGACGGAGACAGAGACAGACACAGAGACAGAGACAGAGACAGAGACAGAGACAGAGACAGAGACAGAGACAGAGACAGAGACAGAGACAGAGACAGAGACAGAGACAGAGACAGAGACAGATACAGAGACAGAGACAGAGACAGAGACAGAGACAGAGACAGAGACAGAGACAGAGTGAGAGACAGATACAGAGACAGGGACAGAGACAGAGACAGAGACAGAGACAGAGACATAGACAGAGACAGAGACAGAGACAGAGACAGAGACAGAGACAGAGACAGAGACAGAGACAGAGACAGAGACAGAGACAGAGACAGAGACAGAGACAGAGACAGACACAGAGATGGAGACAGAGACAGAGACAGAGACAGAGAGAGAGACAGTAGACAAAGACGGAGATATAGGGGCAGGAGACAAACACTGGGAAAAAGACGGGGACAGTGACCGTGACCGAGACAGAGATAGAGACAGAGACAGAAACAGAGACAGAGACAGAGACAACGACGCAGACGGAGACAGTGACTGAGACAGAGACAGAGACAGAGACAGAGACAGAGACAGAGACAGAGGCAGAGAAAGAGACAGAGACAGATACAGAGACAGAGACAGAGGCAGAGACATAGACAGAGACAGAGACAGAGACGGAGACAGAGACAGACACAGAGATAGAGACAGAGACAGGCACATAGAGAGAGACAGGGACAGGCACAGGGACAGGGATAGCGACAGACACAGAGACAGAGAGACAGGAGGCAAAGACGGAGATAGACGGCCAGGAGACAAAAACGGAGAAAAAGACTGGGACAGAGACCGTGACCGAGACAGGGATAGAGACAGAGGCAGAGACAGAGACAGAGACAGAGGCAGAGACAGAGGCAGAGACAGAGACAGAGACGGAGGGGTAAGAGACAACGACGGAGACAGAGACAGTGACTGAGACGGAGGCAAAAGCAGAGACAGAGACAGAGACAGAGACAGAGACAGAGACAGAGACAGAGACAGAGACAGAGACAGAGACAGAGACAGAGAGAGAGACAGGGACAGAGACAGAGACAGAGACAGAGACAGAGACAGAGACAGAAACAGAGACAGAGACAGAGACGGAGGGGTAAGAGACAACGACGGATACAGAGACAGTGACTGAGACGGAGGCAAAGACAGAGACAGAGACAGAGACGGAGACAGAGACAGACACAGAGACAGAGACAGAGACAGAGACAGAGACAGAGACAGAGACAGAGACAGAGACAGAGACAGAGACAGAGAGAGAGACAGATACAGAGACAGGGACAGAGACAGAGACAGAGACAGAGACAGAGACAGAGACAGAGACAGAGACAGAGACAGAGACAGAGGCAGAGACAGTGACAGAGACAGCGACAGGGCCAGGGAGAGGGACGGGGCAGAGACAGAGGCAGAGACAGAGACAGAGACAGAGACAGAGAAAGAGACAGAGACAGAGACAGAGACAGAGACAGATGCATTGACAGAGACGGAGACAGAGACAGCGACAGGGCCAGGGAGAGGGACGGGGCAGAGACAGAGGCAGAGACAGAGACAGAGACAGAGACAGAGGCAGAGACAGAAACAGAGACAGAGACAGATACGGGGACAGAGACAGAGGCAGAGACAGAGACAGAGACAGAGACAGAGACAGAGACGGAGACAAAGACCGAGACAGAGACAGAGACGGAGACAGAGGCAGAGACAGAGCCAGGGACAGACACGGAGACAGAGACAGAGGGAGAGACAGCGACAGAGACAGAGACAGAGGCAGAGGCAGAGGCAGAGTCTCAGACAGAGACAGAGACAGAGACAGAGACGGAGACAAAGACCGAGACAGAGGCAGAGACACAGACACAGACAGAGACACAGACAGAGACAGAGACAGAGACAGAGACAGAGACAGAGACAGAGACAGAGACAGTGACAGAGACAGAGACAGAGACAGAGACAGAGACAGAGACAGAGACAGAGACAGAGACAGAGACAGAGACGGAGACAAAGACCGAGACAGAGACAGAGACGGAGACAGAGGCAGAGACAGAGCCAGGGACTGAGACTGAGACAGAGACAGCGGCAGAGACAGAGACAGAGACAGAGACAGAGACAGAGACAGAGACAGAGACAGAGACAGAGACGGAGACAGACACAGAGACTGAGACGGATACAGAGACAGAGGGAGAGACAGCGACAGAGACTGAGACAGAGACAGAGACAGAGACAGGGACAGAGAGAGAGACAGAGACAGAGACAGAGGCAGAGACAGAAACAGAGACAGAGACAGATACGGGGACAGAGACAGAGGCAGAGACAGAGACAGAGACAGAGACAGAGACGGACACAGAGACAGAGACGGGGACAGAGACAGAGACACAGACAGAGACAGAGACAGAGACAGAGACAGAGACGGAGACAGAGGCAGAGACAGAGCCAGGGACAGAGACAGAGACAGAGGCAGAGACAGAGACAGAGACAGAGACAGAGACAGAGACAGAGACAGAGACAGAGACAGAGACAGAGACAGAGACAGAGACAGAGACAGAGACAGAGACAGAGACAGAGACAGAGACAGAGACAGAAACAGAGACAGAGACAGAGACGGAGACAAAGACCGAGAAAGAGACAGAGACGGAGACAGGGGCAGAGACAGAGCCAGGGACTGAGACTGAGACAGAGACAGCGGCAGGGACAGAGACGGACACAGAGACAGAGACACAGACAGAGACAGAGACAGAGACTGAGACAGAGACAGAGACAGAGACAGAGACAGAGACAGAGACAGAGACAGAGACAGAGACAGAGACAGAGACAGAGACAGAGACAGAGACAGAGACAGAGACAGAGACAGAGACAGAGACAGAGACAGAGACAGAGACAGAGACAGAGACAGAGACAGAGACATAGACAGAGACAGAGACAGAGACAGAGACAGAGACAGAGACAGAGACAGAGACAGAGACAGAGACAGACACAGAGACAGAGACAGAGACAGAGACAGAGACAGAGACAGAAACAGAGACAGAAACAGAGACAGAGACAGAGACAGAGGGGTAATAGACAACGACGGATACAGAGACGGTGACTGAGACGGAGGCAAAGACAGAGACAGAGACAGAGACGGAGACAGAGACAGACACAGAGACAGAGACAGAGACAGAGACAGAGACAGAGACAGAGACAGAGACAGATACAGAGATAGAGACAGAGACAGAGACAGAGACAGAGACAGAGACAGAGTGAGAGACAGATACAGAGACAGGGACAGAGACAGAGACAGAGACAGAGACAGAGACATAGACAGAGACAGAGACAGAGACAGAGACAGAGACAGAGACAGAGACAGAGACAGAGACAGAGACAGAGACAGAGACAGAGACAGAGACAGAGACAGACACAGAGATGGAGACAGAGACAGAGACAGAGACAGAGAGAGAGACAGTAGACAAAGACGGAGATATAGGGGCAGGAGACAAACACTGGGAAAAAGACGGGGACAGTGACCGTGACCGAGACAGAGATAGAGACAGAGACAGAGAGAGAGACAGAGACAGAGGGAGAGACAGCGACAGAGACTGAGACAGAGACAGAGACAGAGACAGAGACAGAGAGAGAGACAGAGACAGAGGCAGAGACAGATATAGAGACAGAGACAGAAACCGAGACAGGGACAGAGACAGAGACAGAGAGAGAGACAGAGACAGAGGCAGAGACAGAGATAGAGACAGAGACGGAGACAGAGACAGAGACAGAGACTGAGACAGAGACAGAGACAGAGACGGAGACAAAGACCGAGACAGAGACAGAGACGGAGACAGAGGCAGAGACAGAGCCAGGGACAGAGACAGAGACAGAGACAGAGACAGAGACAGAGACAGAGACAGAGACAGAGACAGAGACAGAGACGGAGACAGAGACAGAGACAGAGCCAGGGACAGAGACAGAGACAGAGACAGTGGGAGAGACAGCGACAGATACAGAGACAGAGACGGAGACGGAGACAGAGACAGAGACAGAGACAGAGACAGAGACAGAGACAGAGACAGAGACAGAGACAGAGACAGAGACAGAGACAGAGACAGAGACAGAAACAGAGACAGAGACAGAGACGGAGACAGAGACAGAGACAGAGCCAGGGACAGAGACAGAGACAGAGACAGTGGGAGAGACAGCGACAGATACAGAGACAGAGACGGAGACGGAGACAGAGACAGAGACAGAGACAGAGACAGAGACAGAGACAAAGACCGAGAAAGAGACAGAGACGGAGACAGGGGCAGAGACAGAGCCAGGGACTGAGACTGAGACAGAGACAGCGGCAGAGACAGAGACGGACACAGAGACAGAGACACAGACAGAGACAGAGACAGAGACTGAGACAGAGACAGAGACAGAGACAGAGACAGAGACAGAGACAGAGACAGAGACAGAGACAGAGACAGATGCATAGACAGAGACGGAGATAGAGACAGCGACAGGGCCAGGGAGAGGGACGGGGCAGAGACAGAGGCAGAGACAGAGACAGAGACAGAGACAGAGGCAGAGACAGAAACACAGACAGAGACAGATACGGGGACAGAGACAGAGGCAGAGACAGAGACAGAGACAGAGACAGAGACGGAGACAAAGACCGAGACAGAGACAGAGACGGAGACAGAGGCAGAGACAGAGCCAGGGACAGACACGGAGACAGGGACAGAGGGAGAGACAGCGACAGAGACAGAGACAGAGGCAGAGGCAGAGGCAGTGTCTCAGACAGAGACAGAGACAGAGACAGAGACAGAGACGGAGACAAAGACCGAGACAGAGGCAGAGACACAGACACAGACAGAGACACAGACAGAGACAGAGACAGAGACAGAGACAGAGACAGAGACAGAGACAGAGGCAGAGACAGAGCCAGGGACAGACACGGAGACAGGGACAGAGGGAGAGACAGCGACAGAGACAGAGACAGAGGCAGAGGCAGAGGCAGAAGAAGAGTCTCAGACAGAGACAGAGACAGAGACGGAGACAAAGACCGAGACAGAGACAGAGACAGAGACAGAGACAGAGACAGAGACAGAGACAGAGACAGAGACAGAGACAGAGACAGAGACAGAGACAGAGACAGAGACAGAGACAGAAACAGAGACAGAGACAGAGACGGAGACAAAGACCGAGAAAGAGACAGAGATGGAGACAGGGGCAGAGACAGAGCCAGGGACTGAGACTGAGACAGAGACAGCGGCAGAGACAGAGACGGACACAGAGACAGAGACACAGACAGAGACAGAGACAGAGACTGAGACAGAGACAGATACAGAGACAGAGACAGAGACAGAGACAGAGACAGAGACAGAGACAGGGACAGAGACAGACACAGAGACAGAGACAGAGACAGAGACAGAGAAAGAGACAGAGACAGATACAGAGACAGAGACAGAGACAGAGACAGAGACAGAGACAGAGACAGAGACAAAGACAGAGACAGAGACAGAGACAGAGACAGAGAAAGAGACAGAGACAGATACAGAGACAGAGACAGAGGCAGAGACATAGACAGAGACAGAGACAGAGACGGAGACAGAGACAGACACAGAGATAGAGACAGAGACAGGCACATAGAGAGAGACAGGGACCGGCACAGGGACAGGGATAGCGACAGACACAGAGACAGAGAGACAGGAGGCAAAGACGGAGATAGACGGCCAGGAGACAAAAACGGAGAAAAAGACTGGGACAGAGACCGTGACCGAGACAGGGATAGAGACAGAGACAGAGACAGAGACAGAGACAGAGACAGAGACAGAGTGAGAGACAGATACAGAGACAGGGACAGAGACAGAGACAGAGACAGAGACAGAGACATAGACAGAGACAGAGACAGAGACAGAGACAGAGACAGAGACAGAGACAGAGACAGAGACAGAGACAGAGACAGAGACAGAGACAGAGACAGAGACAGACACAGAGATGGAGACAGAGACAGAGACAGAGACAGAGAGAGAGACAGTAGACAAAGACGGAGATATAGGGGCAGGAGACAAACACTGGGAAAAAGACGGGGACAGTGACCGTGACCGAGACAGAGATAGAGACAGAGACAGAAACAGCGACAGAGACAGAGACAACGACGCAGACGGAGACAGTGACTGAGACAGAGACAGAGACAGAGACAGAGACAGAGACAGAGACAGAGGCAGAGAAAGAGACAGAGACAGATACAGAGACAGAGACAGAGGCAGAGACATAGACAGAGACAGAGACAGAGACGGAGACAGAGACAGACACAGAGATAGAGACAGAGACAGGCACATAGAGAGAGACAGGGACAGGCACAGGGACAGGGATAGCGACAGACACAGAGACAGAGAGACAGGAGGCAAAGACGGAGATAGACGGCCAGGAGACAAAAACGGAGAAAAAGACTGGGACAGAGACCGTGACCGAGACAGGGATAGAGACAGAGACAGAGACAGAGACAGAGACAGAGGCAGAGACAGAGGCAGAGACAGAGACAGAGACAGAGACAGAGACAGAGGGGTAATAGACAACGACGGATACAGAGACAGTGACTGAGACGGAGGCAAAGACAGAGACAGAGACAGAGACGGAGACAGAGACAGACACAGAGACAGAGACAGAGACAGAGACAGAGACAGAGACAGAGACAGAGACAGAGACAGAGACAGAGACAGATACAGAGACAGAGACAGAGACAGAGACAGAGACAGAGACAGAGACAGAGTGAGAGACAGATACAGAGACAGGGACAGAGACAGAGACAGAGACAGAGACAGAGACAGAGACATAGACAGAGACAGAGACAGAGACAGAGACAGAGACAGAGACAGAGACAGAGACAGAGACAGAGACAGAGACAGAGACAGAGACAGAGACAGAGACAGACACAGAGATGGAGACAGAGACAGAGACAGAGACAGAGAGAGAGACAGTAGACAAAGACGGAGATATAGGGGCAGGAGACAAACACTGGGAAAAAGACGGGGACAGTGACCGTGACCGAGACAGAGATAGAGACAGAGACAGAAACAGAGACAGAGACAGAGACAACGACGCAGACGGAGACAGTGACTGAGACAGAGACAGAGACAGAGACAGAGACAGAGACAGAGACAGAGGCAGAGAAAGAGACAGAGACAGATACAGAGACAGAGACAGAGGCAGAGACATAGACAGAGACAGAGACAGAGACGGAGACAGAGACAGACACAGAGATAGAGACAGAGACAGGCACATAGAGAGAGACAGGGACAGGCACAGGGACAGGGATAGCGACAGACACAGAGACAGAGAGACAGGAGGCAAAGACGGAGATAGACGGCCAGGAGACAAAAACGGAGAAAAAGACTGGGACAGGGACCGTGACCGAGACAGGGATAGAGACAGAGACAGAGACAGAGACAGAGACAGAGGCAGAGACAGAGGCAGAGACAGAGACAGAGACAGAGACAGAGACAGAGGGGTAATAGACAACGACGGATACAGAGACAGTGACTGAGACGGAGGCAAAGACAGAGACAGAGACAGAGACGGAGACAGAGACAGACACAGAGACAGAGACAGAGACAGAGACAGAGACAGAGACAGAGACAGAGACAGAGACAGAGACAGAGACAGAGACAGAGACAGAGACAGATACAGAGACAGAGACAGAGACAGAGACAGAGACAGAGACAGAGACAGAGTGAGAGACAGATACAGAGACAGGGACAGAGACAGAGACAGAGACAGAGACAGAGACATAGACAGAGACAGAGACAGAGACAGAGACAGAGACAGAGACAGAGACAGAGTCAGAGACAGAGACAGAGACAGAGACAGAGACAGAGACAGAGACAGAGACAGAGACAGAGACAGACACAGAGATGGAGACAGAGACAGAGACAGAGACAGAGAGAGAGACAGTAGACAAAGACGGAGATATAGGGGCAGGAGACAAACACTGGGAAAAAGACGGGGACAGTGACCGTGACCGAGACAGAGATAGAGACAGAGACAGAAACAGAGACAGAGACAGAGACAACGACGCAGACGGAGACAGTGACTGAGACAGAGACAGAGACAGAGACAGAGACAGAGGCAGAGACATAGACAGAGACAGAGACAGAGACGGAGACAGAGACAGACACAGAGATAGAGACAGAGACAGGCACATAGAGAGAGACAGGGACAGGCACAGGGACAGGGATAGCGACAGACACAGAGACAGAGAGACAGGAGGCAAAGACGGAGATAGACGGCCAGGAGACAAAAACGGAGAAAAAGACTGGGACAGAGACCGTGACCGAGACAGGGATAGAGACAGAGGCAGAGACAGAGACAGAGACAGAGGCAGAGACAGAGGCAGAGACAGAGACAGAGACGGAGGGGTAAGAGACAACGACGGAGACAGAGACACTGACTGAGACGGAGGCAAAAGCAGAGACAGAGACAGAGACAGAGACAGAGACAGAGACAGAGACAGAGACAGAGACAGAGACAGAGACAGAGAGAGAGACAGGGACAGAGACAGAGACAGAGACAGAGACAGAGACAGAAACAGAGACAGAGACAGAGACGGAGGGGTAAGAGACAACGACGGATACAGAGACAGTGACTGAGACGGAGGCAAAGACAGAGACAGAGACAGAGACGGAGACAGAGACAGACACAGAGACAGAGACAGAGACAGAGACAGAGACAGAGACAGAGACAGAGACAGAGACAGAGACAGAGACAGAGACAGAGTGAGAGACAGATACAGAGACAGGGACAGAGACAGAGACAGAGACAGAGACAGAGACAGAGACAGAGACAGAGACAGAGACAGAGACAGAGACAGAGACAGAGACAGAGACAGAGGCAGAGACAGTGACAGAGACAGCGACAGGGCCAGGGAGAGGGACGGGGCAGAGACAGAGACAGAGACAGAGACAGACACAGAGATGGAGACAGAGACAGAGACAGAGACAGAGAGAGAGACAGTAGACAAAGACGGAGATATAGGGGCAGGAGACAAACACTGGGAAAAAGACGGGGACAGTGACCGTGACCGAGACAGAGATAGAGACAGAGACAGAAACAGAGACAGAGACAGAGACAACGACGCAGACGGAGACAGTGACTGAGACAGAGACAGAGACAGAGACAGAGACAGAGACAGAGACAGAGGCAGAGAAAGAGACAGAGACAGATACAGAGACAGAGACAGAGGCAGAGACATAGACAGAGACAGAGACAGAGACGGAGACAGAGACAGACACAGAGATAGAGACAGAGACAGGCACATAGAGAGAGACAGGGACAGGCACAGGGACAGGGATAGCGACAGACACAGAGACAGAGAGACAGGAGGCAAAGACGGAGATAGACGGCCAGGAGACAAAAACGGAGAAAAAGACTGGGACAGAGACCGTGACCGAGACAGGGATAGAGACAGAGGCAGAGACAGAGACAGAGACAGAGGCAGAGACAGAGGCAGAGACAGAGACAGAGACGGAGGGGTAAGAGACAACGACGGAGACAGAGACAGTGACTGAGACGGAGGCAAAAGCAGAGACAGAGACAGAGACAGAGACAGAGACAGAGACAGAGACAGAGACAGAGACAGAGACAGAGACAGAGAGAGAGACAGGGACAGAGACAGAGACAGAGACAGAGACAGAGACAGAGACAGAGACAGAGACAGAGACAGAGACAGAGAGAGAGACAGGGACAGAGACAGAGACAGAGACAGAGACAGAGACAGAGACAGAAACAGAGACAGAGACAGAGACGGAGGGGTAAGAGACAACGACGGATACAGAGACAGTGACTGAGACGGAGGCAAAGACAGAGACAGAGACGGAGACAGAGACAGACACAGAGACAGAGACAGAGACAGAGACAGAGACAGAGACAGAGACAGAGACAGAGACAGAGACAGAGACAGAGAGAGAGACAGATACAGAGACAGGGACAGAGACAGAGACAGAGACAGAGACAGAGACAGAGACAGAGACAGAGACAGAGACAGAGACAGAGGCAGAGACAGTGACAGAGACAGCGACAGGGCCAGGGAGAGGGACGGGGCAGAGACAGAGGCAGAGACAGAGACAGAGACAGAGACAGAGAAATAGACAGAGACAGAGACAGAGACAGAGACAGATGCATTGACAGAGACGGAGACAGAGACAGCGGCAGGGCCAGGGAGAGGGACGGGGCAGAGACAGAGGCAGAGACAGAGACAGAGACAGAGACAGAGGCAGAGACAGAAACAGAGACAGAGACAGATACGGGGACAGAGACAGAGGCAGAGACAGAGACAGAGACAGAGACAGAGACAGAGACGGAGACAAAGACCGAGACAGAGACAGAGACGGAGACAGAGGCAGAGACAGAGCCAGGGACAGACACGGAGACAGAGACAGAGGGAGAGACAGCGACAGAGACAGAGACAGAGGCAGAGGCAGAGGCAGAGTCTCAGACAGAGACAGAGACAGAGACAGAGACGGAGACAAAGACCGAGACAGAGGCAGAGACACAGACACAGACAGAGACACAGACAGAGACAGAGACAGAGACAGAGACAGAGACAGAGACAGAGACAGAGACAGAGACAGTGACAGAGACAGAGACAGAGACAGAGACAGAGACAGAGACAGAGACAGAGACAGAGACAGAGACAGAGACGGAGACAAAGACCGAGACAGAGACAGAGACGGAGACAGAGGCAGAGACAGAGCCAGGGACTGAGACTGAGACAGACACAGCGGCAGAGACAGAGACAGAGACAGAGACAGAGACAGAGACAGAGACAGAGACAGAGACAGAGACGGAGACAGACACAGAGACTGAGACGGATACAGAGACAGAGGGAGAGACAGCGACAGAGACTGAGACAGAGACAGAGACAGAGACAGGGACAGAGAGAGAGACAGAGACAGAGACAGAGGCAGAGACAGAAACAGAGACAGAGACAGATACGGGGACAGAGACAGAGGCAGAGACAGAGACAGAGACAGAGACAGAGACGGACACAGAGACAGAGACGGGGACAGAGACAGAGACACAGACAGAGACAGAGACAGAGACAGAGACAGAGACGGAGACAGAGGCAGAGACAGAGCCAGGGACAGAGACAGAGACAGAGGCAGAGACAGAGACAGAGACAGAGACAGAGACAGAGACAGAGACAGAGACAGAGACAGAGACAGAGACAGAGACAGAGACAGAGACAGAGACAGAGACAGAGACAGAGACAGAGACAGAGACAGAGACAGAAACAGAGACAGAGACAGAGACGGAGACAAAGACCGAGAAAGAGACAGAGACGGAGACAGGGGCAGAGACAGAGCCAGGGACTGAGACTGAGACAGAGACAGCGGCAGGGACAGAGACGGACACAGAGACAGAGACACAGACAGAGACAGAGACAGAGACTGAGACAGAGACAGAGACAGAGACAGAGACAGAGACAGAGACAGAGACAGAGACAGAGACAGAGACAGAGACAGAGACAGAGACAGAGACAGAGACAGAGACAGAGACAGAGACAGAGACAGAGACAGAGACAGAGACAGAGACAGAGACAGAGACAGAGACATAGACAGAGACAGAGACAGAGACAGAGACAGAGACAGAGACAGAGACAGAGACAGAGACAGAGACAGACACAGAGACAGAGACAGAGACAGAGACAGAGACAGAGACAGAAACAGAGACAGAAACAGAGACAGAGACAGAGACAGAGGGGTAATAGACAACGACGGATACAGAGACGGTGACTGAGACGGAGGCAAAGACAGAGACAGAGACAGAGACGGAGACAGAGACAGACACAGAGACAGAGACAGAGACAGAGACAGAGACAGAGACAGAGACAGAGACAGATACAGAGATAGAGACAGAGACAGAGACAGAGACAGAGACAGAGACAGAGTGAGAGACAGATACAGAGACAGGGACAGAGACAGAGACAGAGACAGAGACAGAGACATAGACAGAGACAGAGACAGAGACAGAGACAGAGACAGAGACAGAGACAGAGACAGAGACAGAGACAGAGACAGAGACAGAGACAGAGACAGAGACAGACACAGAGATGGAGACAGAGACAGAGACAGAGACAGAGAGAGAGACAGTAGACAAAGACGGAGATATAGGGGCAGGAGACAAACACTGGGAAAAAGACGGGGACAGTGACCGTGACCGAGACAGAGATAGAGACAGAGACAGAGAGAGAGACAGAGACAGAGGGAGAGACAGCGACAGAGACTGAGACAGAGACAGAGACAGAGACAGAGACAGAGAGAGAGACAGAGACAGAGGCAGAGACAGATATAGAGACAGAGACAGAAACCGAGACAGGGACAGAGACAGAGACAGAGAGAGAGACAGAGACAGAGGCAGAGACAGAGATAGAGACAGAGACGGAGACAGAGACAGAGACAGAGACTGAGACAGAGACAGAGACAGAGACGGAGACAAAGACCGAGACAGAGACAGAGACGGAGACAGAGGCAGAGACAGAGCCAGGGACAGAGACAGAGACAGAGACAGAGACAGAGACAGAGACAGAGACAGAGACAGAGACAGAGACAGAGACAGAGACGGAGACAGAGACAGAGACAGAGCCAGGGACAGAGACAGAGACAGAGACAGTGGGAGAGACAGCGACAGATACAGAGACAGAGACGGAGACGGAGACAGAGACAGAGACAGAGACAGAGACAGAGACAGAGACAGAGACAGAGACAGAGACAGAGACAGAGACAGAGACAGAGACAGAGACAGAAACAGAGACAGAGACAGAGACGGAGACAGAGACAGAGACAGAGCCAGGGACAGAGACAGAGACAGAGACAGTGGGAGAGACAGCGACAGATACAGAGACAGAGACGGAGACGGAGACAGAGACAGAGACAGAGACAGAGACAGAGACAGAGACAAAGACCGAGAAAGAGACAGAGACGGAGACAGGGGCAGAGACAGAGCCAGGGACTGAGACTGAGACAGAGACAGCGGCAGAGACAGAGACGGACACAGAGACAGAGACACAGACAGAGACAGAGACAGAGACTGAGACAGAGACAGAGACAGAGACAGAGACAGAGACAGAGACAGAGACAGAGACAGAGACAGAGACAGATGCATAGACAGAGACGGAGATAGAGACAGCGACAGGGCCAGGGAGAGGGACGGGGCAGAGACAGAGGCAGAGACAGAGACAGAGACAGAGACAGAGGCAGAGACAGAAACACAGACAGAGACAGATACGGGGACAGAGACAGAGGCAGAGACAGAGACAGAGACAGAGACAGAGACGGAGACAAAGACCGAGACAGAGACAGAGACGGAGACAGAGGCAGAGACAGAGCCAGGGACAGACACGGAGACAGGGACAGAGGGAGAGACAGCGACAGAGACAGAGACAGAGGCAGAGGCAGAGGCAGTGTCTCAGACAGAGACAGAGACAGAGACAGAGACAGAGACGGAGACAAAGACCGAGACAGAGGCAGAGACACAGACACAGACAGAGACACAGACAGAGACAGAGACAGAGACAGAGACAGAGACAGAGACAGAGACAGAGGCAGAGACAGAGCCAGGGACAGACACGGAGACAGGGACAGAGGGAGAGACAGCGACAGAGACAGAGACAGAGGCAGAGGCAGAGGCAGAAGAAGAGTCTCAGACAGAGACAGAGACAGAGACGGAGACAAAGACCGAGACAGAGACAGAGACAGAGACAGAGACAGAGACAGAGACAGAGACAGAGACAGAGACAGAGACAGAGACAGAGACAGAGACAGAGACAGAGACAGAGACAGAAACAGAGACAGAGACAGAGACGGAGACAAAGACCGAGAAAGAGACAGAGATGGAGACAGGGGCAGAGACAGAGCCAGGGACTGAGACTGAGACAGAGACAGCGGCAGAGACAGAGACGGACACAGAGACAGAGACACAGACAGAGACAGAGACAGAGACTGAGACAGAGACAGATACAGAGACAGAGACAGAGACAGAGACAGAGACAGAGACAGAGACAGGGACAGAGACAGACACAGAGACAGAGACAGAGACAGAGACAGAGAAAGAGACAGAGACAGATACAGAGACAGAGACAGAGACAGAGACAGAGACAGAGACAGAGACAGAGACAAAGACAGAGACAGAGACAGAGACAGAGACAGAGAAAGAGACAGAGACAGATACAGAGACAGAGACAGAGGCAGAGACATAGACAGAGACAGAGACAGAGACGGAGACAGAGACAGACACAGAGATAGAGACAGAGACAGGCACATAGAGAGAGACAGGGACCGGCACAGGGACAGGGATAGCGACAGACACAGAGACAGAGAGACAGGAGGCAAAGACGGAGATAGACGGCCAGGAGACAAAAACGGAGAAAAAGACTGGGACAGAGACCGTGACCGAGACAGGGATAGAGACAGAGACAGAGACAGAGACAGAGACAGAGACAGAGACAGAGTGAGAGACAGATACAGAGACAGGGACAGAGACAGAGACAGAGACAGAGACAGAGACATAGACAGAGACAGAGACAGAGACAGAGACAGAGACAGAGACAGAGACAGAGACAGAGACAGAGACAGAGACAGAGACAGAGACAGAGACAGACACAGAGATGGAGACAGAGACAGAGACAGAGACAGAGAGAGAGACAGTAGACAAAGACGGAGATATAGGGGCAGGAGACAAACACTGGGAAAAAGACGGGGACAGTGACCGTGACCGAGACAGAGATAGAGACAGAGACAGAAACAGCGACAGAGACAGAGACAACGACGCAGACGGAGACAGTGACTGAGACAGAGACAGAGACAGAGACAGAGACAGAGACAGAGACAGAGGCAGAGAAAGAGACAGAGACAGATACAGAGACAGAGACAGAGGCAGAGACATAGACAGAGACAGAGACAGAGACGGAGACAGAGACAGACACAGAGATAGAGACAGAGACAGGCACATAGAGAGAGACAGGGACAGGCACAGGGACAGGGATAGCGACAGACACAGAGACAGAGAGACAGGAGGCAAAGACGGAGATAGACGGCCAGGAGACAAAAACGGAGAAAAAGACTGGGACAGAGACCGTGACCGAGACAGGGATAGAGACAGAGACAGAGACAGAGACAGAGACAGAGGCAGAGACAGAGGCAGAGACAGAGACAGAGACAGAGACAGAGACAGAGGGGTAATAGACAACGACGGATACAGAGACAGTGACTGAGACGGAGGCAAAGACAGAGACAGAGACAGAGACGGAGACAGAGACAGACACAGAGACAGAGACAGAGACAGAGACAGAGACAGAGACAGAGACAGAGACAGAGACAGAGACAGAGACAGATACAGAGACAGAGACAGAGACAGAGACAGAGACAGAGACAGAGACAGAGTGAGAGACAGATACAGAGACAGGGACAGAGACAGAGACAGAGACAGAGACAGAGACAGAGACATAGACAGAGACAGAGACAGAGACAGAGACAGAGACAGAGACAGAGACAGAGACAGAGACAGAGACAGAGACAGAGACAGAGACAGAGACAGAGACAGACACAGAGATGGAGACAGAGACAGAGACAGAGACAGAGAGAGAGACAGTAGACAAAGACGGAGATATAGGGGCAGGAGACAAACACTGGGAAAAAGACGGGGACAGTGACCGTGACCGAGACAGAGATAGAGACAGAGACAGAAACAGAGACAGAGACAGAGACAACGACGCAGACGGAGACAGTGACTGAGACAGAGACAGAGACAGAGACAGAGACAGAGACAGAGACAGAGGCAGAGAAAGAGACAGAGACAGATACAGAGACAGAGACAGAGGCAGAGACATAGACAGAGACAGAGACAGAGACGGAGACAGAGACAGACACAGAGATAGAGACAGAGACAGGCACATAGAGAGAGACAGGGACAGGCACAGGGACAGGGATAGCGACAGACACAGAGACAGAGAGACAGGAGGCAAAGACGGAGATAGACGGCCAGGAGACAAAAACGGAGAAAAAGACTGGGACAGGGACCGTGACCGAGACAGGGATAGAGACAGAGACAGAGACAGAGACAGAGACAGAGGCAGAGACAGAGGCAGAGACAGAGACAGAGACAGAGACAGAGACAGAGGGGTAATAGACAACGACGGATACAGAGACAGTGACTGAGACGGAGGCAAAGACAGAGACAGAGACAGAGACGGAGACAGAGACAGACACAGAGACAGAGACAGAGACAGAGACAGAGACAGAGACAGAGACAGAGACAGAGACAGAGACAGAGACAGAGACAGAGACAGAGACAGAGACAGATACAGAGACAGAGACAGAGACAGAGACAGAGACAGAGACAGAGACAGAGTGAGAGACAGATACAGAGACAGGGACAGAGACAGAGACAGAGACAGAGACAGAGACATAGACAGAGACAGAGACAGAGACAGAGACAGAGACAGAGACAGAGACAGAGTCAGAGACAGAGACAGAGACAGAGACAGAGACAGAGACAGAGACAGAGACAGAGACAGAGACAGACACAGAGATGGAGACAGAGACAGAGACAGAGACAGAGAGAGAGACAGTAGACAAAGACGGAGATATAGGGGCAGGAGACAAACACTGGGAAAAAGACGGGGACAGTGACCGTGACCGAGACAGAGATAGAGACAGAGACAGAAACAGAGACAGAGACAGAGACAACGACGCAGACGGAGACAGTGACTGAGACAGAGACAGAGACAGAGACAGAGACAGAGGCAGAGACATAGACAGAGACAGAGACAGAGACGGAGACAGAGACAGACACAGAGATAGAGACAGAGACAGGCACATAGAGAGAGACAGGGACAGGCACAGGGACAGGGATAGCGACAGACACAGAGACAGAGAGACAGGAGGCAAAGACGGAGATAGACGGCCAGGAGACAAAAACGGAGAAAAAGACTGGGACAGAGACCGTGACCGAGACAGGGATAGAGACAGAGGCAGAGACAGAGACAGAGACAGAGGCAGAGACAGAGGCAGAGACAGAGACAGAGACGGAGGGGTAAGAGACAACGACGGAGACAGAGACACTGACTGAGACGGAGGCAAAAGCAGAGACAGAGACAGAGACAGAGACAGAGACAGAGACAGAGACAGAGACAGAGACAGAGACAGAGACAGAGAGAGAGACAGGGACAGAGACAGAGACAGAGACAGAGACAGAGACAGAAACAGAGACAGAGACAGAGACGGAGGGGTAAGAGACAACGACGGATACAGAGACAGTGACTGAGACGGAGGCAAAGACAGAGACAGAGACAGAGACGGAGACAGAGACAGACACAGAGACAGAGACAGAGACAGAGACAGAGACAGAGACAGAGACAGAGACAGAGACAGAGACAGAGACAGAGACAGAGACAGAGACAGAGTGAGAGACAGATACAGAGACAGGGACAGAGACAGAGACAGAGACAGAGACAGAGACAGAGACAGAGACAGAGACAGAGACAGAGACAGAGACAGAGACAGAGGCAGAGACAGTGACAGAGACAGCGACAGGGCCAGGGAGAGGGACGGGGCAGAGACAGAGACAGAGACAGAGACAGACACAGAGATGGAGACAGAGACAGAGACAGAGACAGAGAGAGAGACAGTAGACAAAGACGGAGATATAGGGGCAGGAGACAAACACTGGGAAAAAGACGGGGACAGTGACCGTGACCGAGACAGAGATAGAGACAGAGACAGAAACAGAGACAGAGACAGAGACAACGACGCAGACGGAGACAGTGACTGAGACAGAGACAGAGACAGAGACAGAGACAGAGACAGAGACAGAGGCAGAGAAAGAGACAGAGACAGATACAGAGACAGAGACAGAGGCAGAGACATAGACAGAGACAGAGACAGAGACGGAGACAGAGACAGACACAGAGATAGAGACAGAGACAGGCACATAGAGAGAGACAGGGACAGGCACAGGGACAGGGATAGCGACAGACACAGAGACAGAGAGACAGGAGGCAAAGACGGAGATAGACGGCCAGGAGACAAAAACGGAGAAAAAGACTGGGACAGGGACCGTGACCGAGACAGGGATAGAGACAGAGACAGAGACAGAGACAGAGACAGAGGCAGAGACAGAGGCAGAGACAGAGACAGAGACAGAGACAGAGACAGAGGGGTAATAGACAACGACGGATACAGAGACAGTGACTGAGACGGAGGCAAAGACAGAGACAGAGACAGAGACGGAGACAGAGACAGACACAGAGACAGAGACAGAGACAGAGACAGAGACAGAGACAGAGACAGAGACAGAGACAGAGACAGAGACAGAGACAGAGACAGAGACAGATACAGAGACAGAGACAGAGACAGAGACAGAGACAGAGACAGAGACAGAGTGAGAGACAGATACAGAGACAGGGACAGAGACAGAGACAGAGACAGAGACAGAGACATAGACAGAGACAGAGACAGAGACAGAGACAGAGACAGAGACAGAGACAGAGTCAGAGACAGAGACAGAGACAGAGACAGAGACAGAGACAGAGACAGAGACAGAGACAGAGACAGACACAGAGATGGAGACAGAGACAGAGACAGAGACAGAGAGAGAGACAGTAGACAAAGACGGAGATATAGGGGCAGGAGACAAACACTGGGAAAAAGACGGGGACAGTGACCGTGACCGAGACAGAGATAGAGACAGAGACAGAAACAGAGACAGAGACAGAGACAACGACGCAGACGGAGACAGTGACTGAGACAGAGACAGAGACAGAGACAGAGACAGAGGCAGAGACATAGACAGAGACAGAGACAGAGACGGAGACAGAGACAGACACAGAGATAGAGACAGAGACAGGCACATAGAGAGAGACAGGGACAGGCACAGGGACAGGGATAGCGACAGACACAGAGACAGAGAGACAGGAGGCAAAGACGGAGATAGACGGCCAGGAGACAAAAACGGAGAAAAAGACTGGGACAGAGACCGTGACCGAGACAGGGATAGAGACAGAGGCAGAGACAGAGACAGAGACAGAGGCAGAGACAGAGGCAGAGACAGAGACAGAGACGGAGGGGTAAGAGACAACGACGGAGACAGAGACACTGACTGAGACGGAGGCAAAAGCAGAGACAGAGACAGAGACAGAGACAGAGACAGAGACAGAGACAGAGACAGAGACAGAGACAGAGACAGAGAGAGAGACAGGGACAGAGACAGAGACAGAGACAGAGACAGAGACAGAAACAGAGACAGAGACAGAGACGGAGGGGTAAGAGACAACGACGGATACAGAGACAGTGACTGAGACGGAGGCAAAGACAGAGACAGAGACAGAGACGGAGACAGAGACAGACACAGAGACAGAGACAGAGACAGAGACAGAGACAGAGACAGAGACAGAGACAGAGACAGAGACAGAGACAGAGACAGAGTGAGAGACAGATACAGAGACAGGGACAGAGACAGAGACAGAGACAGAGACAGAGAAAGAGACAGAGACAGAGACAGAGACAGAGACAGAGACAGAGACAGAGGCAGAGACAGTGACAGAGACAGCGACAGGGCCAGGGAGAGGGACGGGGCAGAGACAGAGGCAGAGACAGAGACAGAGACAGAGACAGAGGCAGAGACAGAAACAGAGACAGAGACAGATACGGGGACAGAGACAGAGGCAGAGACAGAGACAGAGACAGAGACAGAGACAGAGACAGAGACGGAGACAAAGACCGAGACAGAGACAGAGACGGAGACAGAGGCAGAGATAGAGCCAGGGACACACACGGAGACAGGGACAGAGGGAGAGACAGCGACAGAGACAGAGACAGAGGCAGAGGCAGAGGCAGAGTCTCAGACAGAGATAGAGACAGAGACAGAGACGGAGACAAAGACCGAGACAGAGGCAGAGACACAGACACAGACAGAGACACAGACAGAGACAGAGACAGAGACAGAGACAGAGACAGAGACAGTGACAGAGACAGAGACAGAGACAGAGACAGAGACAGAGACAGAGACAGAGACAGAGACAGAGACAGAGACAGAGACAGAGACAGAGACAGAGACGGAGACAAAGACCGAGACAGAGACAGAGACGGAGACAGAGGCAGAGACAGAGACAGAGACAGAGACAGAGACAGAGACAGAGACAGAGACAGAGACAGAGACAGAGACAGAGACAGAGACAGAAACAGAGACAGAGACAGAGACGGAGACAGACACAGAGACTGAGACGGAGACAGAGACAGAGGGAGAGACAGCGACAGAGACTGAGACAGAGACAGAGACGGAGACAGGGACAGAGAGAGAGACAGAGACAGAGACAGAGACAGAGACAGAGACAGAGACAGAGACAGAGACAGAGACAGAGACAGAGACAGAGACGGAGACAAAGACCGAGACAGAGACAGAGACGGAGACAGAGGCAGAGACAGAGGCAGAGACAGTGACAGAGACAGCGACAGGGCCAGGGAGAGGGACGGGGCAGAGACAGAGGCAGAGACAGAGACAGAGACAGAGACAGAGACAGAGACAGAGACAGAGACAGAGACAGAGACAGAGACAGAGACAGAGACAGAAACAGAGACAGAGACAGAGACGGAGACAGACACAGAGACTGAGACGGAGACAGAGACAGAGGGAGAGACAGCGACAGAGACTGAGACAGAGACAGAGACGGAGACAGGGACAGAGAGAGAGACAGAGACAGAGACAGAGACAGAGACAGAGACAGAGACAGAGACAGAGACAGAGACAGAGACAGAGACAGAGACGGAGACAAAGACCGAGACAGAGACAGAGACGGAGACAGAGGCAGAGACAGAGGCAGAGACAGTGACAGAGACAGCGACAGGGCCAGGGAGAGGGACGGGGCAGAGACAGAGGCAGAGACAGAGACAGAGACAGAGACAGAGGCAGAGACAGAAACAGAGACAGAGACAGATACGGGGACAGAGACAGAGGCAGAGACAGAGACAGAGACAGAGACAGAGACAGAGACAGAGACGGAGACAAAGACCGAGACAGAGACAGAGACGGAGACAGAGGCAGAGATAGAGCCAGGGACACACACGGAGACAGGGACAGAGGGAGAGACAGCGACAGAGACAGAGACAGAGGCAGAGGCAGAGGCAGAGTCTCAGACAGAGATAGAGACAGAGACAGAGACGGAGACAAAGACCGAGACAGAGGCAGAGACACAGACACAGACAGAGACACAGACAGAGACAGAGACAGAGACAGAGACAGAGACAGAGACAGTGACAGAGACAGAGACAGAGACAGAGACAGAGACAGAGACAGAGACAGAGACAGAGACAGAGACAGAGACAGAGACAGAGACAGAGACAGAGACGGAGACAAAGACCGAGACAGAGACAGAGACGGAGACAGAGGCAGAGACAGAGACAGAGACAGAGACAGAGACAGAGACAGAGACAGAGACAGAGACAGAGACAGAGACAGAGACAGAGACAGAAACAGAGACAGAGACAGAGACGGAGACAGACACAGAGACTGAGACGGAGACAGAGACAGAGGGAGAGACAGCGACAGAGACTGAGACAGAGACAGAGACGGAGACAGGGACAGAGAGAGAGACAGAGACAGAGACAGAGGCAGAGACAGAAACAGAGACAGAGACAGATACGGGGACAGAGACAGAGGCAGAGACAGAGACAGAGACAGAGACGGACACAGAGACAGAGACGGGGACAGAGACAGAGACACAGACAGAGACAGAGACAGAGACAGAGACAGAGACAGAGACAGAGACAGAGACAGAGACAGAGACAGAGACAGAGACAGAGACAGAGATAGAGACGGAGACAGAGGCAGAGACAGAGCCAGGGACAGAGACAGAGACAGAGACAGAGACAGAGACAGAGACAGAGACAGAGACAGAGACAGAGACAGAGACAGAGACAGAGACAGAGACAGAGACAGAGACAGAGACAGAGACAGAGACAGAGACAGAGACAGAGACAGAGACAGAGACAGAGACAGAAACAGAGACAGAGACAGAGACGGAGACAAAGACCGAGAAAGAGACAGAGATGGAGACAGGGGCAGAGACAGAGCCAGGGACTGAGACTGAGACAGAGACAGCGGCAGAGACAGAGACGGACACAGAGACAGAGACACAGACAGAGACAGAGACAGAGACTGAGACAGAGACAGATACAGAGACAGAGACAGAGACAGAGACAGAGACAGAGACAGAGACTGGGACAGAGACAGACACAGAGACAGAGACAGAGACAGAGATAGAGACGGAGACAGAGGCAGAGACAGAGCCAGGGACAGAGACAGAGACAGAGACAGAGACAGAGACAGAGACAGAGACAGAGACAGAGACAGAGACAGAGACAGAGACAGAGACAGAGACAGAGACAGAGACAGAGACAGAGACAGAGACAGAGACAGAGACAGAGACAGAGACAGAGACAGAGACAGAGACAGAGACAGAAACAGAGACAGAGACAGAGACGGAGACAAAGACCGAGAAAGAGACAGAGATGGAGACAGGGGCAGAGACAGAGCCAGGGACTGAGACTGAGACAGAGACAGCGGCAGAGACAGAGACGGACACAGAGACAGAGACACAGACAGAGACAGAGACAGAGACTGAGACAGAGACAGATACAGAGACAGAGACAGAGACAGAGACAGAGACAGAGACAGAGACAGGGACAGAGACAGACACAGAGACAGAGACAGAGAAAGAGACAGAGACAGATACAGAGACAGAGACAGAGACAGAGACAGAGACAGAGACAGAGACAGAGACAGAGACAAAGACAGAGACAGAGACAGAGACAGAGACAGAGAAAGAGACAGAGACAGATACAGAGACAGAGACAGAGGCAGAGACATAGACAGAGACAGAGACAGAGACGGAGACAGAGACAGACACAGAGATAGAGACAGAGACAGGCACATAGAGAGAGACAGGGACAGGCACAGGGACAGGGATAGCGACAGACACAGAGACAGAGAGACAGGAGGCAAAGACGGAGATAGACGGCCAGGAGACAAAAACGGAGAAAAAGACTGGGACAGAGACCGTGACCGAGACGGGGATAGAGACAGAGACAGAGACAGAGACAGAGACAGAGGCAGAGACAGAGGCAGAGACAGAGACAGAGACAGAGACAGAGACAGAGACAGAGGGGTAATAGACAACGACGGATACAGAGACAGTGACTGAGACGGAGGCAAAGACAGAGACAGAGCCAGAGACGGAGACAGAGACAGACACAGAGACAGAGACAGAGACAGAGACAGAGACAGAGACAGAGACAGAGACAGAGACAGAGACAGAGACAGAGACAGAGACAGAGACAGATACAGAGACAGAGACAGAGACAGAGACAGAGACAGAGACAGAGACAGAGTGAGAGACAGATACAGAGACAGGGACAGAGACAGAGACAGAGACAGAGACAGAGACATAGACAGAGACAGAGACAGAGACAGAGACAGAGACAGAGACAGAGACAGAGACAGAGACAGAGACAGAGACAGAGACAGAGACAGAGACAGAGACAGAGACAGACACAGAGATGGAGACAGAGACAGAGACAGAGACAGAGAGAGAGACAGTAGACAAAGACGGAGATATAGGGGCAGGAGACAAACACTGGGAAAAAGACGGGGACAGTGACCGTGACCGAGACAGAGATAGAGACAGAGACAGAAACAGAGACAGAGACAGAGACAACGACGCAGACGGAGACAGTGACTGAGACAGAGACAGAGACAGAGACAGAGACAGAGACAGAGACAGAGGCAGAGAAAGAGACAGAGACAGATACAGAGACAGAGACAGAGGCAGAGACATAGACAGAGACAGAGACAGAGACGGAGACAGAGACAGACACAGAGATAGAGACAGAGACAGGCACATAGAGAGAGACAGGGACAGGCACAGGGACAGGGATAGCGACAGACACAGAGACAGAGAGACAGGAGGCAAAGACGGAGATAGACGGCCAGGAGACAAAAACGGAGAAAAAGACTGGGACAGAGACCGTGACCGAGACAGGGATAGAGACAGAGACAGAGACAGAGACAGAGACAGAGGCAGAGACAGAGGCAGAGACAGAGACAGAGACAGAGACAGAGACAGAGGGGTAATAGACAACGACGGATACAGAGACAGTGACTGAGACGGAGGCAAAGACAGAGACAGAGACAGAGACGGAGACAGAGACAGACACAGAGACAGAGACAGAGACAGAGACAGAGACAGAGACAGAGACAGAGACAGAGACAGAGACAGAGACAGATACAGAGACAGAGACAGAGACAGAGACAGAGACAGGGACAGAGACAGAGTGAGAGACAGATACAGAGACAGGGACAGAGACAGAGACAGAGACAGAGACAGAGACATAGACAGAGACAGAGACAGAGACAGAGACAGAGACAGAGACAGAGACAGAGACAGAGACAGAGACAGAGACAGAGACAGAGACAGAGACAGAGACAGAGACAGAGACAGAGACAGAGACAGAGACAGAGACAGAGACAGAGACAGAAACAGAGACAGAGACAGAGACGGAGACAAAGACCGAGAAAGAGACAGAGACGGAGACAGGGGCAGAGACAGAGCCAGGGACTGAGACTGAGACAGAGACAGCGGCAGGGACAGAGACGGACACAGAGACAGAGACACAGACAGAGACAGAGACAGAGACTGAGACAGAGACAGAGACAGAGACAGAGACAGAGACAGAGACAGAGACAGAGATAGAGACAGAGACAGAGACAGAGACAGGGACAGAGACAGACACAGAGACAGAGACAGAGACAGAGAAAGAGACAGAGACAGATACAGAGACAGAGACAGAGACAGAGACAGAGACAGAGACAGAGACAGAGACAAAGACAGAGACAGAGACAGAGACAGAGACAGAGACAGAGACAGAGACAGAGACAGAGACAGAGACAGAGACAGAGACAGAGACAGAGACAGAGACAGAGACAGAGACAGAGACAGAAACAGAGACAGAGACAGAGACAGAGGGGTAATAGACAACGACGGATACAGAGACAGTGACTGAGACGGAGGCAAAGACAGAGACAGAGACAGAGACGGAGACAGAGACAGACACAGAGACAGAGACAGAGACAGAGACAGAGACAGAGACAGAGACAGAGACAGAGACAGATACAGAGATAGAGACAGAGACAGAGACAGAGACAGAGACAGAGACAGAGTGAGAGACAGATACAGAGACAGGGACAGAGACAGAGACAGAGACAGAGACAGAGACAGAGACAGAGACATAGACAGAGACAGAGACAGAGACAGAGACAGATACAGAGACAGAGACAGAGACAGAGACAGAGACAGAGACAGAGACAGAGACAGAGACAGAGACAGACACAGAGATGGAGACAGAGACAGAGACAGAGACAGAGAGAGAGACAGTAGACAAAGACGGAGATATAGGGGCAGGAGACAAACACTGGGAAAAAGACGGGGACAGTGACCGTGACCGAGACAGAGATAGAGACAGAGACAGAAACAGAGACAGAGACAGAGACAACGACGCAGACGGAGACAGTGACTGAGACAGAGACAGAGACAGAGACAGAGACAGAGACAGAGACAGAGACAGAGAAAGAGACAGAGACAGATACAGAGACAGAGACAGATGCAGAGACATAGACAGAGACAGAGACAGAGACGGAGACAGAGACAGACACAGAGATAGAGACAGAGACAGGCACATAGAGAGAGAGAGGGACAGGCACAGGGACAGGGATAGCCACTGACACAGAGACAGAGAGACAGGAGGCAAAGACGGAGATAGACGGCCAGGAGACAAAAACGGAGAAAAAGACTGGGACAGAGACCGTGACCGAGACAGGGATAGAGACAGAGACAGAGACAGAGACAGAGTCAGAGGCAGAGACAGAGGCAGAGACAGAGACAGAGACAGAGACAGAGACAGAGGGGTAATAGACAACGACGGATACAGAGACAGTGACTGAGACGGAGGCAAAGACAGAGACAGAGACAGAGACGGAGACAGAGACAGACACAGAGACAGAGACAGAGACAGAGACAGAGACAGAGACAGAGACAGAGACAGAGACAGAGACAGAGACAGATACAGAGACAGAGACAGAGACAGAGACAGAGACAGAGACAGAGACAGAGTGAGAGACAGATACAGAGACAGGGACAGAGACAGAGACAGAGACAGAGGCAGAGACATAGACAGAGACAGAGACAGAGACAGAGACAGAGACAGAGACAGAGACAGAGACAGAGACAGAGACAGAGACAGAGACAGAGACAGAGACAGAGACAGAGACAGAGACAGACACAGAGATGGAGACAGAGACAGAGACAGAGACAGAGAGAGAGACAGTAGACAAAGACGGAGATATAGGGGCAGGAGACAAACACTGGGAAAAAGACGGGGACAGTGACCGTGACCGTGACCGAGACAGAGATAGAGACAGAGACAGAAACAGAGACAGAGACAGAGACAACGACGCAGACGGAGACAGTGACTGAGACAGAGACAGAGACAGAGACAGAGACAGAGACAGAGACAGAGACAGAGACAGAGAAAGAGACAGAGACAGATACAGAGACAGAGACAGAGGCAGAGACATAGACAGAGACAGAGACAGAGACGGAGACAGAGACAGACACAGAGATAGAGACAGAGACAGGCACATAGAGAGAGACAGGGACAGGCACAGGGACAGGGATAGCGACAGACACAGAGACAGAGAGACAGGAGGCAAAGACGGAGATAGACGGCCAGGAGACAAAAACGGAGAAAAAGACTGGGACAGAGACCGTGACCGAGACAGGGATAGAGACAGAGGCAGAGACAGAGACAGAGACAGAGGCAGAGACAGAGGCAGAGACAGAGACAGAGACGGAGGGGTAAGAGACAACGACGGAGACAGAGACAGTGACTGAGACGGAGGCAAAAGCAGAGACAGAGACAGAGACAGAGACAGAGACAGAAACAGAGACAGAGACAGAGACAGAGAGAGAGACAGGGACAGAGACAGAGACAGAGACAGAGACAGAGACAGAGACAGAGACAGAGACAGAGACAGAAACAGAGACAGAGACAGAGACGGAGGGGTAAGAGACAACGACGGATACAGAGACAGTGACTGAGACGGAGGCAAAGACAGAGACAGAGACAGAGACGGAGACAGAGACAGACACAGAGACAGAGACAGAGACAGAGACAGAGACAGAGACAGAGACAGAGACAGAGACAGAGACAGAGTGAGAGACAGATACAGAGACAGGGACAGAGACAGAGACAGAGACAGAGACAGAGACAGAGACAGAGACAGAGACAGAGACAGAGACAGAGACAGAGGCAGAGACAGTGACAGAGACAGAGACAGAGACAGAGACAGGGACAGGGACAGGGACAGGCACAGGGACAGGGATAGCCACAGACACAGAGACAGAGAGACAGGAGGCAAAGACGGAGATAGACGGCCAGGAGACAAAAACGGAGAAAAAGACTGGGACAGAGACCGTGACCGATACAGGGATAGAGACGGAGGCAGAGACAGAGACAGAGACAGAGGCAGAGACAGAGGCAGAGACAGAGACAGAGACGGAGGGGTAAGAGACAACGACGGAGACAGACACAGTGACTGAGACGGAGGCAAAGACAGAGACAGAGACAGAGACAGAGACAGAGACAGAGACAGAGACAGAGACAGAGACAGAGACAGAGACAGAGACAGAGACAGAGACAGAGACAGAGACAGAGACAGAGACAGAGACAGGGACAGAGACAGAGACAGAGACAGAGACAGAGACAGAGACAGAGACAGAGACAGGGACAGAGACAGAGACAGAGACAGAGACAGAGACAGAGACGGAGACAGAGACAGACACAGAGATAGAGATAGAGACAGAGACAGAGACAGAGACAGAGACAGACACAGAGATAGAGATAGAGACAGAGACAGAGACAGAGAGATAGTCAGGGCAGGGACAGGGACAGGCATAGCGACAGCCACAGATACAGAGAGACAGGAGACAAAGACGGAGATAGAGGGGCAGGAGACAAAGACGGAGAAAAAGACGGGGACAGAGACCGTGACCGAGACAGAAATAGAGACAGAGACAGAGACAGATACGGAGGGATAAGAGACAAAGACGGAGACAAAAACGAAGACAGAGTCCGATACAGAGACAGAGACAGAGACAGAGGCGGAGACAGAGACAGGAACAGAGACAGAGACAAAGATAGGGACAGAGACAGAGACAGAGACAGTGGGAGAGACAGAGACAGAGGGAGAGACAGCGACGGAGACTGAGACAGAGACAGAGACAGAGACAGGGACAGAGAGAGAGACAGAGACAGAGACAGAGGCAGAGACAGAAACAGAGACAGAGACAGATACGGGGACAGAGACAGAGGCAGAGACAGAGACAGAGACAGAGACGGACACAGAGACAGAGACGGGGACAGAGACAGAGACACAGACAGAGACAGAGACAGAGACAGAGACAGAGACAGAGACAGAGACAGAGACAGAGACAGAGACGGAGACAGAGGCAGAGACAGAGCCAGGGACAGAGACAGAGACAGAGACAGAGACAGAGACAGAGACAGAGACAGAGACAGAGACAGAGACAGAGACAGAGACAGAGACAGAGACAGAGACAGAGACAGAGACAGAGACAGAGACAGAGACAGAGACAGAAACAGAGACAGAGACAGAGACGGAGACAAAGACCGAGAAAGAGACAGAGACGGAGACAGGGGCAGAGACAGAGCCAGGGACTGAGACTGAGACAGAGACAGCGGCAGAGACAGAGACGGACACAGAGACAGAGACACAGACAGAGACAGAGACAGAGACTGAGACAGAGACAGAGACAGAGACAGAGACAGAGACAGAGACAGAGACAGAGACAGAGACAGAGACAGAGACAGGGACAGAGACAGACACAGAGACAGAGACAGAGACAGAGACAGAGAAAGAGACAGAGACAGATACAGAGACAGAGACAGAGACAGAGACAGAGACAGAGACAGAGACAGAGACAGAGACAAAGACAGAGACAGAGACAGAGACAGAGACAGAGACAGAGACAGAGACAGAGACAGAGACAGAGACAGAGACAGAGACAGAGACAGAGACAGAGACAGAGACAGAGACAGAGACAGAAACAGAGACAGAGACAGAGACAGAGGGGTAATAGACAACGACGGATACAGAGACAGTGACTGAGACGGAGGCAAAGACAGAGACAGAGACAGAGACGGAGACAGAGACAGACACAGAGACAGAGACAGAGACAGAGACAGAGACAGAGACAGAGACAGAGACAGATACAGAGATAGAGACAGAGACAGAGACAGAGACAGAGACAGAGACAGAGTGAGAGACAGATACAGAGACAGGGACAGAGACAGAGACAGAGACAGAGACAGAGACAGAGACATAGACAGAGACAGAGACAGAGACAGAGACAGAGACAGAGACAGAGACAGAGACAGAGACAGAGACAGAGACAGAGACAGAGACAGAGACAGAGACAGACACAGAGATGGAGACAGAGACAGAGACAGAGACAGAGAGAGAGACAGTAGACAAAGACGGAGATATAGGGGCAGGAGACAAACACTGGGAAAAAGACGGGGACAGTGACCGTGACCGAGACAGAGATAGAGACAGAGACAGAAACAGAGACAGAGACAGAGACAACGACGCAGACGGAGACAGTGACTGAGACAGAGACAGAGACAGAGACAGAGACAGAGACAGAGAAAGAGACAGAGACAGATACAGAGACAGAGACAGAGGCACAGACATAGACAGAGACAGAGACAGAGACGGAGACAGAGACAGACACAGAGATAGAGACAGAGACAGGCACATAGAGAGAGACAGGGACAGGCACAGGGACAGGGATAGCCACAGACACAGAGACAGAGAGACAGGAGGCAAAGACGGAGATAGACGGCCAGGAGACAAAAACGGAGAAAAAGACTGGGACAGAGACCGTGACCGAGACAGGGATAGAGACAGAGACAGAGACAGAGACAGAGTCAGAGGCAGAGACAGAGGCAGAGACAGAGACAGAGACAGAGACAGAGACAGAGGGGTAATAGACAACGACGGATACAGAGACAGTGACTGAGACGGAGGCAAAGACAGAGACAGAGACAGAGACGGAGACAGAGACAGACACAGAGACAGAGACAGAGACAGAGACAGAGACAGAGACAGAGACAGAGACAGAGACAGAGACAGATACAGAGATAGAGACAGAGACAGAGACAGAGACAGAGACAGAGACAGAGTGAGAGACAGATACAGAGACAGGGACAGAGACAGAGACAGAGACAGAGACAGAGACAGAGACAGAGACATAGACAGAGACAGAGACAGAGACAGAGACAGATACAGAGACAGAGACAGAGACAGAGACAGAGACAGAGACAGAGACAGAGACAGAGACAGACACAGAGATGGAGACAGAGACAGAGACAGAGACAGAGAGAGAGACAGTAGACAAAGACGGAGATATAGGGGCAGGAGACAAACACTGGGAAAAAGACGGGGACAGTGACCGTGACCGAGACAGAGATAGAGACAGAGACAGAAACAGAGACAGAGACAGAGACAACGACGCAGACGGAGACAGTGACTGAGACAGAGACAGAGACAGAGACAGAGACAGAGACAGAGACAGAGACAGAGAAAGAGACAGAGACAGATACAGAGACAGAGACAGATGCAGAGACATAGACAGAGACAGAGACAGAGACGGAGACAGAGACAGACACAGAGATAGAGACAGAGACAGGCACATAGAGAGAGAGAGGGACAGGCACAGGGACAGGGATAGCCACTGACACAGAGACAGAGAGACAGGAGGCAAAGACGGAGATAGACGGCCAGGAGACAAAAACGGAGAAAAAGACTGGGACAGAGACCGTGACCGAGACAGGGATAGAGACAGAGACAGAGACAGAGACAGAGTCAGAGGCAGAGACAGAGGCAGAGACAGAGACAGAGACAGAGACAGAGACAGAGGGGTAATAGACAACGACGGATACAGAGACAGTGACTGAGACGGAGGCAAAGACAGAGACAGAGACAGAGACAGAGACGGAGACAGAGACAGACACAGAGACAGAGACAGAGACAGAGACAGAGACAGAGACAGAGACAGAGACAGAGACAGAGACAGATACAGAGACAGAGACAGAGACAGAGACAGAGACAGAGACAGAGACAGAGTGAGAGACAGATACAGAGACAGGGACAGAGACAGAGACAGAGACAGAGGCAGAGACATAGACAGAGACAGAGACAGAGACAGAGACAGAGACAGAGACAGAGACAGAGACAGAGACAGAGACAGAGACAGAGACAGAGACAGAGACAGAGACAGAGACAGACACAGAGATGGAGACAGAGACAGAGACAGAGACAGAGAGAGAGACAGTAGACAAAGACGGAGATATAGGGGCAGGAGACAAACACTGGGAAAAAGACGGGGACAGTGACCGTGACCGTGACCGAGACAGAGATAGAGACAGAGACAGAAACAGAGACAGAGACAGAGACAACGACGCAGACGGAGACAGTGACTGAGACAGAGACAGAGACAGAGACAGAGACAGAGACAGAGACAGAGACAGAGACAGAGAAAGAGACAGAGACAGATACAGAGACAGAGACAGAGGCAGAGACATAGACAGAGACAGAGACAGAGACGGAGACAGAGACAGACACAGAGATAGAGACAGAGACAGGCACATAGAGAGAGACAGGGACAGGCACAGGGACAGGGATAGCGACAGACACAGAGACAGAGAGACAGGAGGCAAAGACGGAGATAGACGGCCAGGAGACAAAAACGGAGAAAAAGACTGGGACAGAGACCGTGACCGAGACAGGGATAGAGACAGAGGCAGAGACAGAGACAGAGACAGAGGCAGAGACAGAGGCAGAGACAGAGACAGAGACGGAGGGGTAAGAGACAACGACGGAGACAGAGACAGTGACTGAGACGGAGGCAAAAGCAGAGACAGAGACAGAGACAGAGACAGAGACAGAAACAGAGACAGAGACAGAGACAGAGAGAGAGACAGGGACAGAGACAGAGACAGAGACAGAGACAGAGACAGAGACAGAGACAGAGACAGAGACAGAGACAGAAACAGAGACAGAGACAGAGACGGAGGGGTAAGAGACAACGACGGATACAGAGACAGTGACTGAGACGGAGGCAAAGACAGAGACAGAGACAGAGACGGAGACAGAGACAGACACAGAGACAGAGACAGAGACAGAGACAGAGACAGAGACAGAGACAGAGACAGAGACAGAGACAGAGACAGAGTGAGAGACAGATACAGAGACAGGGACAGAGACAGAGACAGAGACAGAGACAGAGACAGAGACAGAGACAGAGACAGAGACAGAGACAGAGACAGAGGCAGAGACAGTGACAGAGACAGAGACAGAGACAGAGACAGGGACAGGGACAGGGACAGGCACAGGGACAGGGATAGCCACAGACACAGAGACAGAGAGACAGGAGGCAAAGACGGAGATAGACGGCCAGGAGACAAAAACGGAGAAAAAGACTGGGACAGAGACCGTGACCGATACAGGGATAGAGACGGAGGCAGAGACAGAGACAGAGACAGAGGCAGAGACAGAGGCAGAGACAGAGACAGAGACGGAGGGGTAAGAGACAACGACGGAGACAGACACAGTGACTGAGACGGAGGCAAAGACAGAGACAGAGACAGAGACAGAGACAGAGACAGAGACAGAGACAGAGACAGAGACAGAGACAGAGACAGAGACAGAGACAGAGACAGAGACAGAGACAGAGACAGGGACAGAGACAGAGACAGAGACAGAGACAGAGACAGAGACAGAGACAGAGACAGGGACAGAGACAGAGACAGAGACAGAGACAGAGACAGAGACGGAGACAGAGACAGACACAGAGATAGAGATAGAGACAGAGACAGAGACAGAGACAGAGACAGACACAGAGATAGAGATAGAGACAGAGACAGAGACAGAGAGATAGTCAGGGCAGGGACAGGGACAGGCATAGCGACAGCCACAGATACAGAGAGACAGGAGACAAAGACGGAGATAGAGGGGCAGGAGACAAAGACGGAGAAAAAGACGGGGACAGAGACCGTGACCGAGACAGAAATAGAGACAGAGACAGAGACAGATACGGAGGGATAAGAGACAAAGACGGAGACAAAAACGAAGACAGAGTCCGATACAGAGACAGAGACAGAGACAGAGGCGGAGACAGAGACAGGAACAGAGACAGAGACAAAGATAGGGACAGAGACAGAGACAGAGACAGTGGGAGAGACAGAGACAGAGGGAGAGACAGCGACGGAGACTGAGACAGAGACAGAGACAGAGACAGGGACAGAGAGAGAGACAGAGACAGAGACAGAGGCAGAGACAGAAACAGAGACAGAGACAGATACGGGGACAGAGACAGAGGCAGAGACAGAGACAGAGACAGAGACGGACACAGAGACAGAGACGGGGACAGAGACAGAGACACAGACAGAGACAGAGACAGAGACAGAGACAGAGACAGAGACAGAGACAGAGACAGAGACAGAGACAGAGACAGAGACAGAGACAGAGACAGAGACAGAGACAGAGACAGAGACAGAGACAGAGACAGAGACAGAGACAGAGACAGAGACAGAAACAGAGACAGAGACAGAGACGGAGACAAAGACCCAGAAAGAGACAGAGACGGAGACAGGGGCAGAGACAGAGCCAGGGACTGAGACTGAGACAGAGACAGCGGCAGAGACAGAGACGGACACAGAGACAGAGACACAGACAGAGACAGAGACAGAGACTGAGACAGAGACAGAGACAGAGACAGAGACAGAGACAGAGACAGAGACAGAGACAGAGACAGAGACAGAGACAGAGACAGGGACAGAGACAGACACAGAGACAGAGACAGAGACAGAGACAGAGAAAGAGACAGAGACAGATACAGAGACAGAGACAGAGACAGAGACAGAGACAGAGACAGAGACAGAGACAGAGACAAAGACAGAGACAGAGACAGAGACAGAGACAGAGACAGAGACAGAGACAGAGACAGAGACAGAGACAGAGACAGAGACAGAGACAGAGACAGAGACAGAGACAGAGACAGAAACAGAGACAGAGACAGAGACAGAGGGGTAATAGACAACGACGGATACAGAGACAGTGACTGAGACGGAGGCAAAGACAGAGACAGAGACAGAGACGGAGACAGAGACAGACACAGAGACAGAGACAGAGACAGAGACAGAGACAGAGACAGAGACAGAGACAGATACAGAGATAGAGACAGAGACAGAGACAGAGACAGAGACAGAGACAGAGTGAGAGACAGATACAGAGACAGGGACAGAGACAGAGACAGAGACAGAGACAGAGACAGAGACATAGACAGAGACAGAGACAGAGACAGAGACAGAGACAGAGACAGAGACAGAGACAGAGACAGAGACAGAGACAGAGACAGAGACAGAGACAGAGACAGACACAGAGATGGAGACAGAGACAGAGACAGAGACAGAGAGAGAGACAGTAGACAAAGACGGAGATATAGGGGCAGGAGACAAACACTGGGAAAAAGACGGGGACAGTGACCGTGACCGAGACAGAGATAGAGACAGAGACAGAAACAGAGACAGAGACAGAGACAACGACGCAGACGGAGACAGTGACTGAGACAGAGACAGAGACAGAGACAGAGACAGAGACAGAGAAAGAGACAGAGACAGATACAGAGACAGAGACAGAGGCACAGACATAGACAGAGACAGAGACAGAGACGGAGACAGAGACAGACACAGAGATAGAGACAGAGACAGGCACATAGAGAGAGACAGGGACAGGCACAGGGACAGGGATAGCCACAGACACAGAGACAGAGAGACAGGAGGCAAAGACGGAGATAGACGGCCAGGAGACAAAAACGGAGAAAAAGACTGGGACAGAGACCGTGACCGAGACAGGGATAGAGACAGAGACAGAGACAGAGACAGAGTCAGAGGCAGAGACAGAGGCAGAGACAGAGACAGAGACAGAGACAGAGACAGAGGGGTAATAGACAACGACGGATACAGAGACAGTGACTGAGACGGAGGCAAAGACAGAGACAGAGACAGAGACGGAGACAGAGACAGACACAGAGACAGAGACAGAGACAGAGACAGAGACAGGGACAGAGACAGAGACAGAGACAGAGACAGATACAGAGATAGAGACAGAGACAGAGACAGAGACAGAGACAGAGACAGAGTGAGAGACAGATACAGAGACAGGGACAGAGACAGAGACAGAGACAGAGACAGAGACAGAGACAGAGACATAGACAGAGACAGAGACAGAGACAGAGACAGATACAGAGACAGAGACAGAGACAGAGACAGAGACAGAGACAGAGACAGAGACAGAGACAGACACAGAGATGGAGACAGAGACAGAGACAGAGACAGAGAGAGAGACAGTAGACAAAGACGGAGATATAGGGGCAGGAGACAAACACTGGGAAAAAGACGGGGACAGTGACCGTGACCGAGACAGAGATAGAGACAGAGACAGAAACAGAGACAGAGACAGAGACAACGACGCAGACGGAGACAGTGACTGAGACAGAGACAGAGACAGAGACAGAGACAGAGACAGAGACAGAGACAGAGAAAGAGACAGAGACAGATACAGAGACAGAGACAGATGCAGAGACATAGACAGAGACAGAGACAGAGACGGAGACAGAGACAGACACAGAGATAGAGACAGAGACAGGCACATAGAGAGAGAGAGGGACAGGCACAGGGACAGGGATAGCCACTGACACAGAGACAGAGAGACAGGAGGCAAAGACGGAGATAGACGGCCAGGAGACAAAAACGGAGAAAAAGACTGGGACAGAGACCGTGACCGAGACAGGGATAGAGACAGAGACAGAGACAGAGACAGAGTCAGAGGCAGAGACAGAGGCAGAGACAGAGACAGAGACAGAGACAGAGACAGAGGGGTAATAGACAACGACGGATACAGAGACAGTGACTGAGACGGAGGCAAAGACAGAGACAGAGACAGAGACGGAGACAGAGACAGACACAGAGACAGAGACAGAGACAGAGACAGAGACAGAGACAGAGACAGAGACAGAGACAGAGACAGATACAGAGACAGAGACAGAGACAGAGACAGAGACAGAGACAGAGACAGAGTGAGAGACAGATACAGAGACAGGGACAGAGACAGAGACAGAGACAGAGGCAGAGACATAGACAGAGACAGAGACAGAGACAGAGACAGAGACAGAGACAGAGACAGAGACAGAGACAGAGACAGAGACAGAGACAGAGACAGAGACAGAGACAGAGACAGAGACAGACACAGAGATGGAGACAGAGACAGAGACAGAGACAGAGAGAGAGACAGTAGACAAAGACGGAGATATAGGGGCAGGAGACAAACACTGGGAAAAAGACGGGGACAGTGACCGTGACCGTGACCGAGACAGAGATAGAGACAGAGACAGAAACAGAGACAGAGACAGAGACAACGACGCAGACGGAGACAGTGACTGAGACAGAGACAGAGACAGAGACAGAGACAGAGACAGAGACAGAGACAGAGAAAGAGACAGAGACAGATACAGAGACAGAGACAGAGGCAGAGACATAGACAGAGACAGAGACAGAGACGGAGACAGAGACAGACACAGAGATAGAGACAGAGACAGGCACATAGAGAGAGACAGGGACAGGCACAGGGACAGGGATAGCGACAGACACAGAGACAGAGAGACAGGAGGCAAAGACGGAGATAGACGGCCAGGAGACAAAAACGGAGAAAAAGACTGGGACAGAGACCGTGACCGAGACAGGGATAGAGACAGAGGCAGAGACAGAGACAGAGACAGAGGCAGAGACAGAGGCAGAGACAGAGACAGAGACGGAGGGGTAAGAGACAACGACGGAGACAGAGACAGTGACTGAGACGGAGGCAAAAGCAGAGACAGAGACAGAGACAGAGACAGAGACAGAAACAGAGACAGAGACAGAGACAGAGAGAGAGACAGGGACAGAGACAGAGACAGAGACAGAGACAGAGACAGAGACAGAGACAGAGACAGAGACAGAAACAGAGACAGAGACAGAGACGGAGGGGTAAGAGACAACGACGGATACAGAGACAGTGACTGAGACGGAGGCAAAGACAGAGACAGAGACAGAGACGGAGACAGAGACAGACACAGAGACAGAGACAGAGACAGAGACAGAGACAGAGACAGAGACAGAGACAGAGACAGAGACAGAGTGAGAGACAGATACAGAGACAGGGACAGAGACAGAGACAGAGACAGAGACAGAGACAGAGACAGAGACAGAGACAGAGACAGAGACAGAGACAGAGGCAGAGACAGTGACAGAGACAGAGACAGAGACAGAGACAGGGACAGGGACAGGGACAGGCACAGGGACAGGGATAGCCACAGACACAGAGACAGAGAGACAGGAGGCAAAGACGGAGATAGACGGCCAGGAGACAAAAACGGAGAAAAAGACTGGGACAGAGACCGTGACCGATACAGGGATAGAGACGGAGGCAGAGACAGAGACAGAGACAGAGGCAGAGACAGAGGCAGAGACAGAGACAGAGACGGAGGGGTAAGAGACAACGACGGAGACAGACACAGTGACTGAGACGGAGGCAAAGACAGAGACAGAGACAGAGACAGAGACAGAGACAGAGACAGAGACAGAGACAGAGACAGAGACAGAGACAGAGACAGAGACAGAGACAGAGACAGAGACAGAGACAGAGACAGGGACAGAGACAGAGACAGAGACAGAGACAGAGACAGAGACAGAGACAGAGACAGGGACAGAGACAGAGACAGAGACAGAGACAGAGACAGAGACGGAGACAGAGACAGACACAGAGATAGAGATAGAGACAGAGACAGAGACAGAGACAGAGACAGACACAGAGATAGAGATAGAGACAGAGACAGAGACAGAGAGATAGTCAGGGCAGGGACAGGGACAGGCATAGCGACAGCCACAGATACAGAGAGACAGGAGACAAAGACGGAGATAGAGGGGCAGGAGACAAAGACGGAGAAAAAGACGGGGACAGAGACCGTGACCGAGACAGAAATAGAGACAGAGACAGAGACAGATACGGAGGGATAAGAGACAAAGACGGAGACAAAAACGAAGACAGAGTCCGATACAGAGACAGAGACAGAGACAGAGGCGGAGACAGAGACAGGAACAGAGACAGAGACAAAGATAGGGACAGAGACAGAGACAGAGACAGTGGGAGAGACAGAGACAGAGGGAGAGACAGCGACGGAGACTGAGACAGAGACAGAGACAGAGACAGGGACAGAGAGAGAGACAGAGACAGAGACAGAGGCAGAGACAGAAACAGAGACAGAGACAGATACGGGGACAGAGACAGAGGCAGAGACAGAGACAGAGACAGAGACGGACACAGAGACAGAGACGGGGACAGAGACAGAGACACAGACAGAGACAGAGACAGAGACAGAGACAGAGACAGAGACAGAGACAGAGACAGAGACAGAGACGGAGACAGAGGCAGAGACAGAGCCAGGGACAGAGACAGAGACAGAGACAGAGACAGAGACAGAGACAGAGACAGAGACAGAGACAGAGACAGAGACAGAGACAGAGACAGAGACAGAGACAGAGACAGAGACAGAGACAGAGACAGAGACAGAGACAGAGACAGAAACAGAGACAGAGACAGAGACGGAGACAAAGACCGAGAAAGAGACAGAGACGGAGACAGGGGCAGAGACAGAGCCAGGGACTGAGACTGAGACAGAGACAGCGGCAGAGACAGAGACGGACACAGAGACAGAGACACAGACAGAGACAGAGACAGAGACTGAGACAGAGACAGAGACAGAGACAGAGACAGAGACAGAGACAGAGACAGAGACAGAGACAGAGACAGAGACAGGGACAGAGACAGACACAGAGACAGAGACAGAGACAGAGACAGAGAAAGAGACAGAGACAGATACAGAGACAGAGACAGAGACAGAGACAGAGACAGAGACAGAGACAGAGACAGAGACAAAGACAGAGACAGAGACAGAGACAGAGACAGAGACAGAGACAGAGACAGAGACAGAGACAGAGACAGAGACAGAGACAGAGACAGAGACAGAGACAGAGACAGAGACAGAAACAGAGACAGAGACAGAGACAGAGGGGTAATAGACAACGACGGATACAGAGACAGTGACTGAGACGGAGGCAAAGACAGAGACAGAGACAGAGACGGAGACAGAGACAGACACAGAGACAGAGACAGAGACAGAGACAGAGACAGAGACAGAGACAGAGACAGATACAGAGATAGAGACAGAGACAGAGACAGAGACAGAGACAGAGACAGAGTGAGAGACAGATACAGAGACAGGGACAGAGACAGAGACAGAGACAGAGACAGAGACAGAGACATAGACAGAGACAGAGACAGAGACAGAGACAGAGACAGAGACAGAGACAGAGACAGAGACAGAGACAGAGACAGAGACAGAGACAGAGACAGAGACAGACACAGAGATGGAGACAGAGACAGAGACAGAGACAGAGAGAGAGACAGTAGACAAAGACGGAGATATAGGGGCAGGAGACAAACACTGGGAAAAAGACGGGGACAGTGACCGTGACCGAGACAGAGATAGAGACAGAGACAGAAACAGAGACAGAGACAGAGACAACGACGCAGACGGAGACAGTGACTGAGACAGAGACAGAGACAGAGACAGAGACAGAGACAGAGAAAGAGACAGAGACAGATACAGAGACAGAGACAGAGGCACAGACATAGACAGAGACAGAGACAGAGACGGAGACAGAGACAGACACAGAGATAGAGACAGAGACAGGCACATAGAGAGAGACAGGGACAGGCACAGGGACAGGGATAGCCACAGACACAGAGACAGAGAGACAGGAGGCAAAGACGGAGATAGACGGCCAGGAGACAAAAACGGAGAAAAAGACTGGGACAGAGACCGTGACCGAGACAGGGATAGAGACAGAGGCAGAGACAGAGACAGAGACAGAGGCAGAGACAGAGGCAGAGACAGAGACAGAGACGGAGGGGTAAGAGACAACGACGGAGACAGAGACAGTGACTGAGACGGAGGCAAAAGCAGAGACAGAGACAGAGACAGAGACAGAGACAGAAACAGAGACAGAGACAGAGACAGAGAGAGAGACAGGGACAGAGACAGAGACAGAGACAGAGACAGAGACAGAGACAGAGACAGAGACAGAGACAGAAACAGAGACAGAGACAGAGACGGAGGGGTAAGAGACAACGACGGATACAGAGACAGTGACTGAGACGGAGGCAAAGACAGAGACAGAGACAGAGACGGAGACAGAGACAGACACAGAGACAGAGACAGAGACAGAGACAGAGACAGAGACAGAGACAGAGACAGAGACAGAGACAGAGACAGAGACAGAGTGAGAGACAGATACAGAGACAGGGACAGAGACAGAGACAGAGACAGAGACAGAGACAGAGACAGAGACAGAGACAGAGACAGAGACAGAGACAGAGGCAGAGACAGTGACAGAGACAGAGACAGAGACAGAGACAGGGACAGGGACAGGGACAGGCACAGGGACAGGGATAGCCACAGACACAGAGACAGAGAGACAGGAGGCAAAGACGGAGATAGACGGCCAGGAGACAAAAACGGAGAAAAAGACTGGGACAGAGACCGTGACCGATACAGGGATAGAGACGGAGGCAGAGACAGAGACAGAGACAGAGGCAGAGACAGAGGCAGAGACAGAGACAGAGACGGAGGGGTAAGAGACAACGACGGAGACAGACACAGTGACTGAGACGGAGGCAAAGACAGAGACAGAGACAGAGACAGAGACAGAGACAGAGACAGAGACAGAGACAGAGACAGAGACAGAGACAGAGACAGAGACAGAGACAGAGACAGAGACAGAGACAGAGACAGAGACAGGGACAGAGACAGAGACAGAGACAGAGACAGAGACAGAGACAGAGACAGAGACAGGGACAGAGACAGAGACAGAGACAGAGACAGAGACAGAGACGGAGACAGAGACAGACACAGAGATAGAGATAGAGACAGAGACAGAGACAGAGACAGAGACAGACACAGAGATAGAGATAGAGACAGAGACAGAGACAGAGAGATAGTCAGGGCAGGGACAGGGACAGGCATAGCGACAGCCACAGATACAGAGAGACAGGAGACAAAGACGGAGATAGAGGGGCAGGAGACAAAGACGGAGAAAAAGACGGGGACAGAGACCGTGACCGAGACAGAAATAGAGACAGAGACAGAGACAGATACGGAGGGATAAGAGACAAAGACGGAGACAAAAACGAAGACAGAGTCCGATACAGAGACAGAGACAGAGACAGAGGCGGAGACAGAGACAGGAACAGAGACAGAGACAAAGATAGGGACAGAGACAGAGACAGAGACAGTGGGAGAGACAGAGACAGAGGGAGAGACAGCGACGGAGACTGAGACAGAGACAGAGACAGAGACAGGGACAGAGAGAGAGACAGAGACAGAGACAGAGGCAGAGACAGAAACAGAGACAGAGACAGATACGGGGACAGAGACAGAGGCAGAGACAGAGACAGAGACAGAGACGGACACAGAGACAGAGACGGGGACAGAGACAGAGACACAGACAGAGACAGAGACAGAGACAGAGACAGAGACAGAGACAGAGACAGAGACAGAGACAGAGACGGAGACAGAGGCAGAGACAGAGCCAGGGACAGAGACAGAGACAGAGACAGAGACAGAGACAGAGACAGAGACAGAGACAGAGACAGAGACAGAGACAGAGACAGAGACAGAGACAGAGACAGAGACAGAGACAGAGACAGAGACAGAGACAGAGACAGAGACAGAGACAGAGACAGAGACAGAGACAGAAACAGAGACAGAGACAGAGACGGAGACAAAGACCGAGAAAGAGACAGAGACGGAGACAGGGGCAGAGACAGAGCCAGGGACTGAGACTGAGACAGAGACAGCGGCAGAGACAGAGACGGACACAGAGACAGAGACACAGACAGAGACAGAGACAGAGACTGAGACAGAGACAGAGACAGAGACAGAGACAGAGACAGAGACAGAGACAGAGACAGGGACAGAGACAGACACAGAGACAGAGACAGAGACAGAGACAGAGAAAGAGACAGAGACAGATACAGAGACAGAGACAGAGACAGAGACAGAGACAGAGACAGAGACAGAGACAGAGACAAAGACAGAGACAGAGACAGAGACAGAGACAGAGACAGAGACAGAGACAGAGACAGAGACAGAGACAGAGACAGAGACAGAGACAGAGACAGAGACAGAGACAGAGACAGAGACAGAGACAGAGACAGAGACAGAGACAGAGACAGAAACAGAGACAGAGACAGAGACAGAGGGGTAATAGACAACGACGGATACAGAGACAGTGACTGAGACGGAGGCAAAGACAGAGACAGAGACAGAGACGGAGACAGAGACAGACACAGAGACAGAGACAGAGACAGAGACAGAGACAGAGAAGGAGACAGAGACAGATACAGAGATAGAGACAGAGACAGAGACAGAGACAGAGACAGAGACAGAGTGAGAGACAGATACAGAGACAGGGACAGAGACAGAGACAGAGACAGAGACAGAGACAGAGACATAGACAGAGACAGAGACAGAGACAGAGACAGAGACAGAGACAGAGACAGAGACAGAGACAGAGACAGAGACAGAGACAGAGACAGAGACAGAGACAGACACAGAGATGGAGACAGAGACAGAGACAGAGACAGAGAGAGAGACAGTAGACAAAGACGGAGATATAGGGGCAGGAGACAAACACTGGGAAAAAGACGGGGACAGTGACCGTGACCGAGACAGAGATAGAGACAGAGACAGAAACAGAGACAGAGACAGAGACAACGACGCAGACGGAGACAGTGACTGAGACAGAGACAGAGACAGAGACAGAGACAGAGACAGAGAAAGAGACAGAGACAGATACAGAGACAGAGACAGAGGCACAGACATAGACAGAGACAGAGACAGAGACGGAGACAGAGACAGACACAGAGATAGAGACAGAGACAGGCACATAGAGAGAGACAGGGACAGGCACAGGGACAGGGATAGCCACAGACACAGAGACAGAGAGACAGGAGGCAAAGACGGAGATAGACGGCCAGGAGACAAAAACGGAGAAAAAGACTGGGACAGAGACCGTGACCGAGACAGGGATAGAGACAGAGACAGAGACAGAGACAGAGTCAGAGGCAGAGACAGAGGCAGAGACAGAGACAGAGACAGAGACAGAGACAGAGGGGTAATAGACAACGACGGATACAGAGACAGTGACTGAGACGGAGGCAAAGACAGAGACAGAGACAGAGACGGAGACAGAGACAGACACAGAGACAGAGACAGAGACAGAGACAGAGACAGAGACAGAGACAGAGACAGAGACAGAGACAGAGACAGAGACAGATACAGAGACAGAGACAGAGACAGAGACAGAGACAGAGTGAGAGACATATACAGAGACAGGGACAGAGACAGAGACAGAGACAGAGACAGAGACATAGACAGAGACAGAGACAGAGACAGAGACAGAGACAGAGACAGAGACAGAGACAGAGACAGAGACAGAGACAGAGAGAGAGACAGTAGACAAAGACGGAGATATAGGGGCAGGAGACAAACACTGGGAAAAAGACGGGGACAGTGACCGTGACCGTGACCGAGACAGAGATAGAGACAGAGACAGAAACAGAGACAGACACAGAGACAACGACGCAGACGGAGACAGTGACTGAGACGGAGACAGAGACAGAGACAGAGACAGAGACAGAGACAGAGACAGAGAAAGAGACAGAGACAGATACAGAGACAGAGACAGAGGCAGAGACATAGACAGAGACAGAGACAGAGACGGAGACAGAGACAGACACAGAGATAGAGACAGAGACAGGCACATAGAGAGAGACAGGGACAGGCACAGGGACAGGGATAGCGACAGACACAGAGACAGAGAGACAGGAGGCAAAGACGGAGATAGACGGCCAGGAGACAAAAACGGAGAAAAAGACTGGGACAGAGACCGTGACCGAGACAGGGATAGAGACAGAGGCAGAGACAGAGACAGAGACAGAGGCAGCGACAGAGGCAGAGACAGAGACAGAGACGGAAGGGTAAGAGACAACGACGGAGACAGAGACAGTGACTGAGACGGAGGCAAAAGCAGAGACAGAGACAGAGACAGAGACAGAGACAGTGACAGAGACAGAGACAGAGACAGAGACAGAGACAGAGACAGAGAGAGAGACAGGGACAGAGACAGAGACAGAGACAGAGACAGAGACAGAGACAGAGACAGAGACAGAGACAGAGACAGAGACAGAAACAGAGACAGAGACAGAGACGGAGGGGTAAGAGACAACGACGGATACAGAGACAGTGACTGAGACGGAGGCAAAGACAGAGACAGAGACAGAGACGGAGACAGAGACAGACACAGAGACAGAGACAGAGACAGAGACAGAGACAGAGACAGAGACAGAGACAGAGACAGAGACAGAGTGAGAGACAGATACAGAGACAGGGACAGAGACAGAGACAGAGACAGAGACAGAGACAGTGACAGAGACAGAGACAGAGACAGAGACAGAGACAGAGGCAGAGACAGTGACAGAGACAGAGACAGAGACAGAGACAGGGACAGGGACAGGGACAGGCACAGGGACAGGGATAGCCACAGACACAGAGACAGAGAGACAGGAGGCAAAGACGGAGATAGACGGCCAGGAGACAAAAACGGAGAAAAAGACTGGGACAGAGACCGTGACCGAGACAGGGATAGAGACGGAGGCAGAGACAGAGACAGAGACAGAGGCAGAGACAGAGGCAGAGACAGAGACAGAGACGGAGGGGTAAGAGACAACGACGGAGACAGACACAGTGACTGAGACGGAGGCAAAGACAGAGACAGAGACAGAGACAGAGACAGAGACAGAGACAGAGACAGAGACAGAGACAGAGACAGAGACAGAGACAGAGACAGAGACAGAGACAGAGACAGAAACAGAGACAGAGACAGAGACGGAGGGGTAAGAGACAACGACGGATACAGAGACAGTGACTGAGACGGAGGCAAAGACAGAGACAGAGACAGAGACGGAGACAGAGACAGACACAGAGACAGAGACAGAGACAGAGACAGAGACAGAGACAGAGACAGAGACAGAGACAGAGACAGAGACAGAGTGAGAGACAGATACAGAGACAGGGACAGAGACAGAGACAGAGACAGAGACAGAGACAGTGACAGAGACAGAGACAGAGACAGAGACAGAGACAGAGGCAGAGACAGTGACAGAGACAGAGACAGAGACAGAGACAGGGACAGGGACAGGGACAGGCACAGGGACAGGGATAGCCACAGACACAGAGACAGAGAGACAGGAGGCAAAGACGGAGATAGACGGCCAGGAGACAAAAACGGAGAAAAAGACTGGGACAGAGACCGTGACCGAGACAGGGATAGAGACGGAGGCAGAGACAGAGACAGAGACAGAGGCAGAGACAGAGGCAGAGACAGAGACAGAGACGGAGGGGTAAGAGACAACGACGGAGACAGACACAGTGACTGAGACGGAGGCAAAGACAGAGACAGAGACAGAGACAGAGACAGAGACAGAGACAGAGACAGAGACAGAGACAGAGACAGAGACAGAGACAGAGACAGAGACAGAGACAGGGACAGAGACAGAGACAGAGACAGAGACAGAGACAGAGACAGAGACAGAGACAGAGACAGAGACAGGGACAGAGACAGAGACAGAGACAGAGACAGAGACAGAGACGGAGACAGAGACAGACACAGAGATAGAGATAGAGACAGAGACAGAGACAGAGACAGAGACAGACACAGAGATAGAGATAGAGACAGAGACAGAGACAGAGAGATAGTCAGGGCAGGGACAGGGACAGGCATAGCGACAGCCACAGATACAGAGAGACAGGAGACAAAGTCGGAGATAGAGGGGCAGGAGACAAAGACGGAGAAAAAGACGGGGACAGAGACCGTGACCGAGACAGAAATAGAGACAGAGACAGAGACAGATACGGAGGGATAAGAGACAAAGACGGAGACAAAAACGAAGACAGAGTCCGAAACAGAGACAGAGACAGAGACAGAGACAGAGGCGGAAACAGAGACAGGAGCAGAGACAGAGACAAAGATAGGGACAGAGACAGAGACAGAGACAGTGGGAGAGACAGCGACAGAGACAGAGACAGAGACGGAGACGGAGACAGAGACAGAGACAGAGACAGAGACAGAGACAGAGGCAGAGACAGAGACAGAGACAGAGACGGAGACAGAGACAGACACAGAGATAGAGACAGAGACAGGCACATAGAGAGAGACAGGGACAGGCACAGGGACAGGGATAGCCACAGACACAGAGACAGAGAGACAGGAGATAGGCAAAGACGGAGATAGACGGCCAGGAGACAAAAACGGAGAAAAAGACTGGGACAGAGACCGTGACCGAGACAGGGATAGAGACAGAGACAGAGACAGAGACAGAGTCAGAGGCAGAGACAGAGGCAGAGACAGAGACAGAGACAGAGACAGAGACAGAGGGGTAATAGACAACGACGGATACAGAGACAGTGACTGAGACGGAGGCAAAGACAGAGACAGAGACAGAGACGGAGACAGAGACAGACACAGAGACAGAGACAGAGACAGAGACAGAGACAGAGACAGAGACAGAGACAGAGACAGAGACAGATACAGAGACAGAGACAGAGACAGAGACAGAGACAGAGACAGAGACAGAGTGAGAGACAGATACAGAGACAGGGACAGAGACAGAGACAGAGACAGAGACAGAGACATAGACAGAGACAGAGACAGAGACAGAGACAGAGACAGAGACAGAGACAGAGACAGAGACAGAGACAGAGACAGAGACAGAGACAGACACAGAGATGGAGACAGAGACAGAGACAGAGACAGAGAGAGAGACAGTAGACAAAGACGGAGATATAGGGGCAGGAGACAAACACTGGGAAAAAGACGGGGACAGTGACCGTGACCGTGACCGAGACAGAGATAGAGACAGAGACAGAAACAGAGACAGAGACAGAGACAACGACGCAGACGGAGACAGTGACTGAGACAGAGATAGAGACAGAGACAGAGACAGAGACAGAGACAGAGACAGAGAAAGAGACAGAGACAGATACAGAGACAGAGACAGAGGCAGAGACATAGACAGAGACAGAGACAGAGACGGAGACAGAGACAGACACAGAGATAGAGACAGAGACAGGCACATAGAGAGAGACAGGGACAGGCACAGGGACAGGGATAGCGACAGACACAGAGACAGAGAGACAGGAGGCAAAGACGGAGATAGACGTCCAGGAGACAAAAACGGAGAAAAAGACTGGGACAGAGACCGTGACCGAGACAGGGATAGAGACGGAGGCAGAGACAGAGACAGAGACAGAGGCAGAGACAGAGGCAGAGACAGAGACAGAGACGGAGGGGTAAGAGACAACGACGGAGACAGACACAGTGACTGAGACGGAGGCAAAGACAGAGACAGAGACAGAGACAGAGACAGAGACAGAGACAGAGACAAAGACAGAGACAGAGACAGAGACAGAGAGAGAGACAGGGACAGAGACAGAGACAGAGACAGAGACAGAGACAGAGACAGAGACAGAGACAGAGACAGAAACAGAGACAGAGACAGAGACGGAGGGGTAAGAGACAACGACGGATACAGAGACAGTGACTGAGACGGAGGCAAAGACAGAGACAGAGACAGAGACGGAGACAGAGACAGACACAGAGACAGAGACAGAGACAGAGACAGAGACAGAGACAGAGACAGAGACAGAGACAGAGTGAGAGACAGATACAGAGACAGGGACAGAGACAGAGACAGAGACAGAGACAGAGACAGAGACAGAGACAGAGACAGAGACAGACACAGATGCATAGACAGAGACGGAGACAGAGACAGCGACAGGGCCAGGGAGAGGGACGGGGCAGAGACAGAGGCAGAGACAGAGACAGAGACAGAGACAGAGGCAGAGACAGAAACAGAGACAGAGACAGATACGGGGACAGATACAGAGGCAGAGACAGAGACAGAGACGGAGACAGAGACGGAGACAAAGACCGAGACAGAGACAGAGACAGAGACAGAGACAGAGACAGAGACAGAGACAGAGGGAGAGACAGCGACAGAGGCAGAGACAGAGACGGAGACAGAGACAGAGACAGAGACAGAGACAGAGGCAGAGACAGAGAAAGAGATAGAGACAGAGACAGAGACAGAGACAGAGACGGAGACGGAGACAGAGACAGAGACAGAGACAGAGACAGAGACAGAGACAGAGCCAGAGACAGAGACAGAGACAGAGACAGAAACAGAGACAGAGACAGAGACAGAGACAGAGTGAGAGACAGATACAGAGACAGGGACAGAGACAGAGACAGAGACAGAGACAGAGACAGAGACAGAGACAGAGACAGAGACAGAGACAGAGACAGAGGCAGAGACAGTGACAGAGACAGAGACAGAGACAGAGACAGGGACAGGGACAGGGACAGGCACAGGGACAGGGATAGCCACAGACACAGAGACAGAGAGACAGGAGGCAAAGACGGAGATAGACGGCCAGGAGACAAAAACGGAGAAAAAGACTGGGACAGAGACCGTGACCGAGACAGGGATAGAGACGGAGGCAGAGACAGAGACAGAGACAGAGGCAGAGACAGAGGCAGAGACAGAGACAGAGACGGAGGGGTAAGAGACAACGACGGAGACAGACACAGTGACTGAGACGGAGGCAAAGACAGAGACAGAGACAGAGACAGAGACAGAGACAGAGACAGAGACAGAGACAGAGACAGAGACAGAGACAGAGACAGAGACAGAGACAGAGACAGGGACAGAGACAGAGACAGAGACAGAGACAGAGACAGAGACAGAGACAGAGACAGAGACAGGGACAGAGACAGAGACAGAGACAGAGACAGAGACAGAGACGGAGACAGAGACAGACACAGAGATAGAGATAGAGACAGAGACAGAGACAGAGACAGAGACAGACACAGAGATAGAGATAGAGACAGAGACAGAGACAGAGAGATAGTCAGGGCAGGGACAGGGACAGGCATAGCGACAGCCACAGATACAGAGAGACAGGAGACAAAGTCGGAGATAGAGGGGCAGGAGACAAAGACGGAGAAAAAGACGGGGACAGAGACCGTGACCGAGACAGAAATAGAGACAGAGACAGAGACAGATACGGAGGGATAAGAGACAAAGACGGAGACAAAAACGAAGACAGAGTCCGAAACAGAGACAGAGACAGAGACAGAGACAGAGGCGGAGACAGAGACAGGAGCAGAGACAGAGACAAAGATAGGGACAGAGACAGAGACAGAGACAGTGGGAGAGACAGCGACAGAGACAGAGACAGAGACGGAGACGGAGACAGAGACAGAGACAGAGACAGAGACAGAGACAGAGACAGAGACAGAGACAGAGACAGAGACGGAGACAGAGACAGACACAGAGATAGAGACAGAGACAGGCACATAGAGAGAGACAGGGACAGGCACAGGGACAGGGATAGCCACAGACACAGAGACAGAGAGACAGGAGATAGGCAAAGACGGAGATAGACGGCCAGGAGACAAAAACGGAGAAAAAGACTGGGACAGAGACCGTGACCGAGACAGGGATAGAGACAGAGACAGAGACAGAGACAGAGTCAGAGGCAGAGACAGAGGCAGAGACAGAGACAGAGACAGAGACAGAGACAGAGACAGAGGGGTAATAGACAACGACGGATACAGAGACAGTGACTGAGACGGAGGCAAAGACAGAGACAGAGACAGAGACGGAGACAGAGACAGACACAGAGACAGAGACAGAGACAGAGACAGAGACAGAGACAGAGACAGAGACAGAGACAGAGACAGATACAGAGACAGAGACAGAGACAGAGACAGAGACAGAGACAGAGACAGAGTGAGAGACAGATACAGAGACAGGGACAGAGACAGAGACAGAGACAGAGACAGAGACATAGACAGAGACAGAGACAGAGACAGAGACAGAGACAGAGACAGAGACAGAGACAGAGACAGAGACAGAGACAGAGACAGAGACAGACACAGAGATGGAGACAGAGACAGAGACAGAGACAGAGAGAGAGACAGTAGACAAAGACGGAGATATAGGGGCAGGAGACAAACACTGGGAAAAAGACGGGGACAGTGACCGTGACCGTGACCGAGACAGAGATAGAGACAGAGACAGAAACAGAGACAGAGACAGAGACAACGACGCAGACGGAGACAGTGACTGAGACAGAGACAGATACAGAGACAGAGACAGAGGCAGAGACATAGACAGAGACAGAGACAGAGACGGAGACAGAGACAGACACAGAGATAGAGACAGAGACAGGCACATAGAGAGAGACAGGGACAGGCACAGGGACAGGGATAGCGACAGACACAGAGACAGAGAGACAGGAGGCAAAGACGGAGATAGACGTCCAGGAGACAAAAACGGAGAAAAAGACTGGGACAGAGACCGTGACCGAGACAGGGATAGAGACGGAGGCAGAGACAGAGACAGAGACAGAGGCAGAGACAGAGGCAGAGACAGAGACAGAGACGGAGGGGTAAGAGACAACGACGGAGACAGACACAGTGACTGAGACGGAGGCAAAGACAGAGACAGAGACAGAGACAGAGACAGAGACAGAGACAGAGACAAAGACAGAGACAGAGACAGAGACAGAGAGAGAGACAGGGACAGAGACAGAGACAGAGACAGAGACAGAGACAGAGACAGAGACAGAGACAGAGACAGAAACAGAGACAGAGACAGAGACGGAGGGGTAAGAGACAACGACGGATACAGAGACAGTGACTGAGACGGAGGCAAAGACAGAGACAGAGACAGAGACGGAGACAGAGACAGACACAGAGACAGAGACAGAGACAGAGACAGAGACAGAGACAGAGACAGAGACAGAGACAGAGACAGAGTGAGAGACAGATACAGAGACAGGGACAGAGACAGAGACAGAGACAGAGACAGAGACAGAGACAGAGACAGAGACAGAGACAGAGACAGATGCATAGACAGAGACGGAGACAGAGACAGCGACAGGGCCAGGGAGAGGGACGGGGCAGAGACAGAGGCAGAGACAGAGACAGAGACAGAGACAGAGGCAGAGACAGAAACAGAGACAGAGACAGATACGGGGACAGATACAGAGGCAGAGACAGAGACAGAGACGGAGACAGAGACGGAGACAAAGACCGAGACAGAGACAGAGACAGAGACAGAGACAGAGACAGAGACAGAGACAGACACAGAGACTGAGACGGAGACAGAGACAGAGGGAGAGACAGCGACAGAGACTGAGACAGAGACAGAGACAGAGACAGAGACAGGGACAGAGACAGAGCCAGGGACAGAGACAGAGACAGAGACAGAGGGAGAGACAGCGACAGAGGCAGAGACAGAGACGGAGACAGAGACAGAGACAGAGACAGAGACAGAGGCAGAGACAGAGAAAGAGATAGAGACAGAGACAGAGACAGAGACAGAGACGGAGACGGAGACAGAGACAGAGACAGAGACAGAGACAGAGACAGAGACAGAGCCAGAGACAGAGACAGAGACAGAGACAGAAACAGAGACAGAGACAGAGACGGAGACAAAGACCGAGAAAGAGACAGAGACGGAGACAGGGGCAGAGACAGAGCCAGGGACTGAGACTGAGACAGAGACAGCGGCAGAGACAGAGACGGACACAGAGACAGAGACTGAGACAGAGACAGAGACAGAGACAGAGACAGAGACAGAGACAGAGACAGAGACAGAGACAGAGACAGAGACAGAGACAGATGCATAGACAGAGACGGAGACAGAGACAGCGACAGGGCCAGGGAGAGGGACGGGGCAGAGACAGAGGCAGAGACAGAGACAGATGCATAGACAGAGACGGAGACAGAGACAGCGACAGGGCCAGGGAGAGGGACGGGGCAGAGACAGAGGCAGAGACAGAGACAGAGACAGAGACAGAGACAGAGGCAGAGACAGGAACAGAGACAGAGACAGAGACAGAGACAGAGACGGAGACAGACACAGAGACTGAGACGGAGACAGAGACAGAGGGAGAGACAGCGACAGAGACTGAGACAGAGACAGAGACAGAGACAGGGACAGAGAGAGAGACAGAGACAGAGACAGAGGCAGAGACAGAAACAGAGACAGAGACAGATACGGGGACAGAGACAGAGGCAGAGACAGAGACAGAGACAGAGACGGACACAGAGACAGAGACGGGGACAGAGACAGAGACACAGACAGAGACAGAGACAGAGACAGAGACAGAGACAGAGACAGAGACAGAGACAGAGACAGAGACAGAGACAGAGACAGAGACGGAGACAGAGGCAGAGACAAAGACAGAGACAGAGACAGAGACAGAGACAGAGACAGACACGGAGACAGGGACAGAGGGAGAGACAGCGACAGAGACAGAGACAGAGGCAGAGGCAGAGGCAGAGGCAGAGTCTCAGACAGAGACAGAGACAGAGACAGAGACGGAGACAAAGACCGAGACAGAGGCAGAGACAGAGACACAGACAGAGACAGAGACAGAGACAGAGACAGAGACAGAGACAGAGACAGAGACAGAGACAGAGACAGAGACAGAGACAGAGGCAGAGAAAGAGACAGAGACAGATACAGAGACAGAGACAGAGACGGAGACAGAGACAGACACAGAGACAGAGACAGAGACAGAATCAGAGACAGAGACAGAGACAGAGACAGAGACAGAGACAGAGACAGAGTGAGAGACAGATACAGAGACAGGGACAGAGACAGAGACAGAGACAGATACAGAGACAGGGACAGAGACAGAGACAGAGACAGAGACAGAGACAGAGACAGATGCATAGGCAGAGACGGAGACAGAGACAGCGGCAGGGCCAGGGAGAGGGACGGGGCAGAGACAGAGACAGAAACAGAGACAGAGACAGAGACGGAGGGGTAAGAGACAACGACGGATACAGAGACAGTGACTGAGACGGAGGCAAAGACAGAGACAGAGACAGAGACGGAGACAGAGACAGACACAGAGACAGAGACAGAGACAGAGCCAGAGACAGAGACAGAGACAGAGACAGAGACAGAGACAGAGACAGAGACAGAGTGAGAGACAGATACAGAGACAGGGACAGAGACAGAGACAGAGACAGAGACAGAGACAGAGACAGAGACAGAGACAGAGACAGAGACAGAGACAGAGACAGAGACAGAGACAGAGGCAGAGACAGTGACAGAGACAGCGACAGGGCCAGGGAGAGGGACGGGGCAGAGACAGAGGCAGAGACAGAGACAGAGACAGAGACAGATGCATAGACAGAGACGGAGACAGAGACAGCGGCAGGGCCAGGGAGAGGGACGGGGCAGAGACAGAGACAGAGACAGAGACAGAGACAGAGACAGAGACAGAGACAGAGACGGAGACAAAGACCGAGACAGAGACAGAGACGGAGACAGAGGCAGAGACAGAGCCAGGGACTGAGACTGAGACAGAGACAGCGGCAGAGACAGAGACAGAGACAGAGACAGAGACAGAGACAGAGACAGAGACAGAGACGGAGACAAAGACCGAGAAAGAGACAGAGACGGAGACAGGGGCAGAGACAGAGCCAGGGACTGAGACTGAGACAGAGACAGCGGCAGAGACAGAGACGGACACAGAGACAGAGACACAGACAGAGACAGAGACAGAGACTGAGACAGAGACAGAGACAGATACAGAGACAGAGACAGAGACAGAGACAGAGACAGAGACAGAGACAGAGACAGGGACAGAGACAGACACAGAGACAGAGACAGAGACAGAGACAGAGACAGAGAAAGAGACAGAGACAGATACAGAGACAGAGACAGAGACAGAGACAGAGACAGAGACAGAGACAAAGACAGAGACAGAGACAGAGACAGAGACAGAGACAGAGACAGAGACAGAGACAGAGACAGAGACAGAGACAGAGACAGAGACAGAGACAGAGACAGAGACAGAGACAGAGACAGAGACAGAGACAGAGACAGAGACAGAAACAGAGACAGAGACAGAGACAGAGGGGTAATAGACAACGACGGATACAGAGACAGTGACTGAGACGGAGGCAAAGACAGAGACAGAGACAGAGACGGAGACAGAGACAGACACAGAGACAGAGACAGAGACAGAGACAGAGACAGAGACAGAGACAGAGACAGAGACAGATACAGAGATAGAGACAGAGACAGAGACAGAGACAGAGACAGAGACAGAGTGAGAGACAGATACAGAGACAGGGACAGAGACAGAGACAGAGACAGAGACAGAGACAGAGACATAGACAGAGACAGAGACAGAGACAGAGACAGAGACAGAGACAGAGACAGAGACAGAGACAGAGACAGAGACAGAGACAGAGACAGAGACAGAGACAGAGACAGACACAGAGATGGAGACAGAGACAGAGACAGAGACAGAGAGAGAGACAGTAGACAAAGACGGAGATATAGGGGCAGGAGACAAACACTGGGAAAAAGACGGGGACAGTGACCGTGACCGAGACAGAGATAGAGACAGAGACAGAAACAGAGACAGATACAGAGACAGAGACAGAGGCAGAGACATAG